>JAMKCH010052663.1:0-7500 GCA_023653785.1 Ophioderma brevispina
TCTAGGGATGCAGCGATCGGATCAAGCGCTTCCCTATCAGCAAATATACATCGAGATAACCATTCGCAGCCGGGACCAGCTTCTCAAATATCGCATGGGTAAATAGGGACAACCAAGCGGTAATTTCTGGTCAGGAAATTACAAGATGGCTGAAACTCAAAGGCTCGAAGCACGCTACGCATGGAGAGCAATACACTGGAGTCGAGCTATCTTGTCCGCTTTTGAGCTATCTTGTCCGCTTAAATCTGTTTAGAAAAAACCGGGGCGCCATGCCTAATGGTTTGTTACCAAATGAGACCATGTCTAAGGCATTCTGTTAGGATTGTGGCCTCCAATTTTTCTGATTAAACTTTAAAAATATATTTTCCAATTATTTGAGAAGAAGATTTCTCACGGGAAAGTACCTTTGTTTACTAATAAAAGAGAGAAAGGGGAATACCCCTAGTTTGTGTTGCTAGTGCACATGGTTAGATTGCCACATAAGGGAAGTGAGGAATTCACCAAGGATGCTTAACTTAGAAACTTGTTTATGCTTTGAGACAAAACATTTTAAATCAGGGAATTTCCCACAAGTTATATATGGAAAGTGATGTGATCAGGTTATGTTTATGCATGATGGTGTTGTAATGTCTATTTTAGACTGGGAACTTGTGAAGTCAGTATATAATTTGAGATTTGAGTGAAGTCTCGCCGTCAGCAGTTGCAATCAATGGTTATAGCTAGTTTTATCTACAATAAATGGTAGATTTTATGCTTCACACATCATGCCAGGATTTATTATATTTTTTTAAATTCCATGTGAGCAGAGTGCTGTAATTATTCGACTGTAGTCTTTTTGAAGCCGACGAAAGTGCTGGGAATCAAAATAGGATTCCAAATTGTGACAGAATGAAATCGTGGTGATTATATGTTGGACTGATATACTGTGGAATATTAATGTCGTCACGGGACTTATGTAACCTTGTCGTCTTGAAAACTGCGACCAAAGTTAACTTCAGGACTGAGGAAGATTCCCATGGAATATACATGTATACCTGAGGGCGTTTTAGTGAATTGGCATACTGTCATTTGAGTCTTAGCTGTGAGGACAATCATCGTTGAACTGGAACGCTCTTGTGGACATTCTTGTTTACAATTAAGTATAATCTTAAATATGTGTGTAATTGTGGAATTTTGATTTATGTATGTTTTGACATACCAAATTCTTGACCAATTTAAAAATCATTAAAATCGATTTATTGTATTGTTACAAATTTAGATCACTTTGCACAAGGATCATTTATTTGTGTTTGAAAGGTATTTCTGACCTTTGACGCCTACGAGACGTAATAAACAGAATTGGGTGCTCGTCCTTGGAATGAATTGAGATAAATTGAGCTTATTGTTCAAATTTAAACACCTAAAAAGTGTTAATATTTTAAAAATATAACCAAATTTTATAGTTGCTACGATTTGGATACAAAATTGTTGTGTGTATACATGTACTACCATAGTGTTGGTCAAGTTAGTATATAGTGTTGAAGAGTACAATCGCACTGGAGTAGTTTTGATAGAAGTGTTATGGGCAAATAACTTGGGAGTGTTTGATGAGCTGAGGAAATCCGATTTAATGAAACTAGCCAAGCATTTAGGGACTTAAGGAAACATGCTATGAGAAAGCAAGTCATCAAAATAATTTGATTGAAAATTTGTCCAGGAAGATATTGGGATAGTTCATATTGGATAGGATAGAAGAGGGTCTGGAACAGGGCACCAGTTGATGCCGTCAAATTAAAGAGCTTGAATTCAAATGGAAAAAGAAAAAACTGAAATGCAGTTAAAAAGAAAATAGGAAATTGAATTAGAAAAAGAAAAGTTGCAAATGCAGATACAAAAAGAAAAGCCAACAAAAGAAATGGGAATATGAAAATATGACGCAAAAAGAAATGGAATGCAAATACAAAGGAAATTGGAAAAGGAGAAATTCACAATGGATGCAACAAAAAGCGCTTGAGCTCAGTTAGACGTTAGTTAGAGTTAGAAAAATTGAACAACAAGGCTAGCCTCATCAGACTCTTCAAACCCTCTGGTTTTGATGCGCGAAAATATTCGCCTGGTTCCAAAGTTTCAGGAACAAGAAGTAGACAAATACTTCTTACACTTTGAGAAAATTGCAATAGCTGAAAATGGTCCAAGGGAATCTTGGACTTGTTGCTTCAGCATGTGTTTCATTGGTAAGAGCCCGAAGAAATATATTCGGCATTGTCATTAGACAGATGTAGTTATTATGACGAGGTTAAGCAGGGCAGTGCTCAAAGCATATGAATGGTGCCAGAGGCATAGAGACAACAAAAATTCAGGTCTTATCAGAAAAGGATGACCAGACCACGTTGAATTTGCCGTGTTTTGTAAAGGCAGCAGATTTGTTTGAATCGATGGATTCTCTCAAAAGAAGTCGGGCAAAATTTAGGACAAACGTAGAGAGTGATGTTAGTTGAAGCTGTTCAAACAGTCGTTACATCCAGATATCAAAAAATATGGATGAAAACAAAATTGACAGTGAGTTGAAGGCAGCCGTAAAGGCCGACGACTATGCTTTGACTCACAAATTAAGTAATACTAGTAGCCGAGCCAAGAATTTACTAGGTACAACAAGTACAAAACAATAAGTCGGATTCAAACAAAGATATCATGGAGCAATCAGGAGGGGAAAATCCCAGTCAGGTTCCCATGAAAAAGGGGAGTAAAGAAGTAATGGTGCTAATCAAAAAACATCAAAATCACAGTTCACATGCATCACTGTAAAAAGCCAAGACTACAAGGGTCAACGGTGTTGGGAGATTACATGGCTATCCACCCAAAAGGGATGGGGAGCCAAAAGTGAGTCAAAACCAATAGGGTGTGCAGTTAGTTACTTTGAGGTAAAAAAGTTCCATTCTTGTTCAAAAACAAGAAATTCCAACAAAAAGGGAATTGACACAGAAAAAGTACGGGCCCAATGGAATTTAAACCGCTTTTGTTTTGAGGATTTGTGTCACTTTCAGGTGAATTAGATCCAAAACCCATTGAAATCATGCGGGACACGTACTGCGCACAGTCTGATTTGGGGAGATTTACTTCCATTTGATATTGAGCGTTCCACAGGAACTGTGCAGTGATCGGGATAGGTGGATTGTATATATTAGTGTCCCTCTTCACAAAATGAATTTGAAATCAGGCTTGGTTTCGGGAACTGTCACAATAAGTGTTAGGACAAGAACTACCAGTAAAGGGGTATCATGTTGTTACCCAGGGAATGATTTGGCCAGGGGGAAACCCACGTACTCCCAGACCTTCCTAGTTCCCAGGGGCCCTGTACGTGGATAAGTTTGATGAGGAGGAAACTTAAATTTTCCAAAGCATGGGCAGGAACTAGGTCAATGACCAGAAAGCCTCACGGAAAACAGTGAGCAGGTTATGAGTAAAAACCAAATACTCATACATATGGAAATTGAGCGTCGAGGAGGATGACTTGGTCCCAAATTTAGAGGATTACTTTCTCTCAAAGTTAGAGGAATTTGGAGGTCAATCTTCCCTCTTCAGGGAGACTAAATCCGGTAGTGAAAATCCAGCATGAGCCACAAACAATAGTGACAAAGTGGTAAACAATGAAAAATCCAGCGCTGAACCAGCAGTGATATAGAGTTAGGGGGGGGAGTTAGGGGGTGTGTGTAAAGGAGACCCTTTAAGCCATGCCAAGCTGGTAAATGAGCTGGTAAACGACCCAGCACTTAGGAAAACAGGTGAGTGAGGGCGACTTGTCGCAAACAGGAAGACGAGGCAAATTACTGTAGTTTCAAAGCAAAATGGGGTCCTCCCCACCTGAGAAAAATGGCGGCCACCGATGCACTTGAAGATGAGGGATGGAAGGTTGTGCATACAAAATTGTGAGTGCCAAAGGTTATACCATAGGGAAGTAGGAAGTGATAGGCATAGCCCATGATAGTCCTATGGCAGGACACTTAGGTGTGAGAAAACACACATGACAGAATTAGAGTTTTTTATTTTTGGTGCCTACACTCAGAAAGATGTGTCGAGTATTGTAAGACTTGTCACACATGTCAAATGGTGGGCCAAGGCCCAATCAGAAAAATTTCCTTTACTTTTTTGTGCTGTTTTTTCCCCCCCCACGGCACCCATACCAGCATGTGATGCACGCATTTAGTAGGGTATTAATAGATTGCGTAGGACCACTCCAAAGACAACGTAAGGGAAATCAGTATTTACTTGACCATCATGTGTGCGTCCCAAGATTCCCTGAGGCTTACCCTGAGAAATCTTAGGGCACAGAATATAGTGAAAGCTCTAACAAAAGTTTTTAACTAGTAGGCCTTCCAAATCAATTCAGTTGATCAAGGATCAAATGTCATGTCAGGGTTGTTCCAACAGTCTGGACCAGTTGGGAATTCCCAGTACAGTTCTTCCGCATACCACCCAGAATCCCAAGGGGGCCCTAGAAAGGTACCACCAAACATGGAAAACAATGATCAAAACCTATTGTTTTGAATTAGAGAGGGATTGGGATGAGGGAGTTCCCTCTCTGTTATTTGCTACCAGGGAGGCCTGTACAAAAGTCATTAGGATTCAGTCCATTTGAGTTGGTTTGTGTTTGGACAAAGTACGGGGATCATTGAAACTACTGAAAGCAAAGTGGTTGTGTGAAAAATCCTGATGTGAATTTGTTAGCTAGACTATGTGTCTCAACTCAGACACAGGGCTCCAAAGTGCCACAGAAATTGCCAAAACAAAATCTCAACAGAGCCAGGCAAAAATGAAAACATGGTATGACAAAGGATGCCAGGAACAGGGAGAGTATTCAAACCAGGTGACAGGTTTTGGCACTTTTCCATACAAGGGCATCTTTGCAAGCCAAGTATTCTGGACATATCAGAGATTTGAGAACAAAGTGGGAGGACTTGACTATGTGATCAAAACACAGGTAGACGTAAAAGTCGACAATTATGTGACATAAATATGCTCAAGAGTATAATGAAGAGATTGATGACATAAAGCTGCATGTTTGTAATGTCATCAAAGTTGAGTGTTGAGTGTACAAATGATGACACCACAGGAGGCTGTGCCTGCTGAACAAAGACAGCCTGTAAATACAGAAATGAATTATGGTGTCAAATTGCAATTTCTGACATACTGCCAATTTAGACAAGAAACTAGGTTCACCTCCCACAAGGTCAACAAAGTGAATTGGAAGATTTAATTCATGAGTGGGAAAACATATTCCTGATGTACCAGTTGAGGGACACATGTCATAACCATGCATGAGTGGGGGGCTCCGAGCCTATTAAAACAACAGCCGTATAGAGTGAATCCAAACAAGTTACAACATATCGAATTGAGGGTGAAAGTACATTTTAGACAATGGAATATTAGAACAAAGCAATAGTGGATGGAGTTTCCCATGTATTCTGGTTCCGAAACCTGATGGTTCATTTTCGTTTGTCACAGATTTTCGAAAAGTCAACCTCTGTTCCAAACCGACTATATCCGATCCCACGGATTGATGATTGCATAGATAGAGTCGGGAATGCCAAATTGTATAGCAATTTGATTGTTGAAAGGGTATTGACCAAGTTTACCCTCATGACCGTGCCAAAGAAAGAAATTTCAGCCTTTTTACGCCCGGATGGCCTATACCATAAAAAAGAAGGGCATTTGGTCTCAAAAAATTCTGCCGCCAACATTTCAGAGATTAGTGAACAGAGTCGTCGCAGACAGAGAAAATTGTGAAGCATAAGTCGATGATCTCCTTGTGAACAGCGAGACATGAGGAGAACACATGAGACAGCTCCACCAATTGTTTGAGGAATTATCTCAAGCAGGTTTGACTGGTGAAAAGTGAATTTTGCCATGCAAAATGTCACATACCTAGGGCATGTTTTTTTTTGGAGGACAAGGTCAAATTAGGCCAACCTGCAAAAGTTGAAGCATTTGAAAAAATCCCCACGACCCACAGGGCAAAAGAGATCTCATGAGATCTAGGTACAATGTTAAAACGTTCCGTAAATTTACGAAAAATTTCTGGCAGCAGTATTTCCAGTCTTTTTTAGGGTAAAATTACAGAAAAGAAATTCTGTTAATTCACGGAAATTTGACAGTAATTTTAAGAAATTTGTCGCATATTATGGAAAAAATGTGTATTTTAACCAAGAATTTTTCAGTAATTGAAATTAAGGACCAAAAAAAAAAAAATCGGAAATCTTGCGGGCCAGAAATTTTGGAATATTTCCGTAAAAATAACATTTTTTAGGTTTTTTGTTTTTTATTTTATTGTTTTTTGTTAAACAGATTTTCCGTAAATTACGGAAAAATCTGTTTCTTAATTTACGGAAAATTTTTAAACAGTTATGGTCTCGGGTATTACAGAAATACGTCCAAATTCTCAGAAATTGCATGTCCGCTTACCAACCTTCTGAAGAAAACCGCAAAATTTGTGTGGCAGAGCAATGCCAAAACGCGTTTGAGAAAATCAAATCTTGGTTGATAATGCGCCAGGGGTGATTGCGCCAGACTTTCAGAACAATTCAAGTTGGCAGTTGATGCAAGCAGATGAGTAAGGCTGTGGTGGAGTTCTAATTGCAAGGCAGATGTAAATGATTGTAGATCATCCTGTATGTTATTTCTCAAAGAAGTTTGAAAAAAATCAGAAAAACTACTCAACAATTGAGAAAGAGAATGTCTTGCATTGCTATTGTCATTGCAAAAATTTTGAGTGTACTTGAGTACAACAGTGCACCCAGTTCTAGTGTAACGGATCACAATCCGTTGACTTTTTCATCCAGAAGATGTGCAAAAAATAGAAATTCAGAGACTTGTTCAGGTGGGTAACCACTACAAGAATACAATCTGGACATAAGACAGAATTGGCAGATGGCAGTGTCCAGAGCTGCCTAAATTTTGTTCAGAATTTAGTATTACAACTTATGAGATAGACTGAAGGCAGCCATGCAAGACATATACTAAAAAGTGTAAAATTGCACTGTGAAACTGTATGTAAAACCCAAAATGGGTTAAAGTATAAAGCAAGGTTTTGGAAAATTTTCATTTATTACAATTTCTTTTTAAGGGGGAGGAATGTTATATGGCCTCCATTTTTCTGATTAAATTTTTTAAAAATATTATTTTCTCAAATTTATTTTGAGAAGAGATTTCTCACGGGAAAAGTACTTGGTGTTTTACTATAAAACGAGGGAGAAAGGGGAACCCATAGTTTGTTTTGCTAAGTCACTTGTTTAGATTGCACAATAGGGGAAGTGGGGAATTCCCCCAAGGATGCTAACTTAGGAAACTTGTTTATGCTTTGAGACAAAAACCTTGGATGTAAGATCAGGGAATCCCCACAAAGGGATATATGGAAAGTTGATGTGATAGTTTATTTTTATGCATGATGCTTTTGTAATGTCTTATTTTTAGACTGGGATTCTTGTGAAGTCAGTATATTTTAGGATTTGAGTTAAGTCTCCCCGT
>JAMKCH010052663.1:12500-19780 GCA_023653785.1 Ophioderma brevispina
ATGGCACCCTGTTTAGATTGCACAATAGGGTTAGTGGTGGAATCCCCAAGAATGCTAAACTTAGTAATACTCAGTTGTTTATGCTTTTAAAAAGTCAAAACATTGCAAAGATCTGGGAATTCCCCCACCAAAGTTATATATATGAAGTGGATGTAATTTAGATTGTGAAACCTGATTTGATGGTGAAGGGTCATGTTTATGCATGGGATGATGTAAGGATTCTTGTTAAGAAAGGGGAATCTATCTATTGTGAGTAGGAAATACTTATCACTGGAAAGGATCTCGGCGCATCCATTCTAACAAGACTAGCTAGAAGATAGCGAGTTTACTCTGCATTTAAGGAGAGACATCAAGTACTAGTGCCAGGATATATAATTCCATGTGAGCAAGCAGAGTGCTGTGTAATTATTCTACTGCATGCTTGAGCCAAAATTGCTGGAATCAAAATAGATTCCAAATTATGGGAAAGAGAGAAATCTGGTGTGATTATTTGGACTGATAATGTGGATTTATTATAGCGCAGGAATAATATCCTTGTTCGTCTTGAACTGCTGACAAGATTACCTTCGGACTGAGAAGATTCCCTTGGGAATATAATACCTGAGGGATTTTGTATGAACTTGTGCGCTGTCATTTGGAGTCTTCAATGAGGACAACTCCTCGTTGAACGCAACGCTTCCTTTGTGGACATACTGGACATTCTTGAGGACCAATAAGTATTAACATTATGTGTGTAATTGTGTAATTTTACTGCTGCAATATCAATGATGTTTGGAATACCAAATCTTGAACCAAATAAGTAAGTCATATAATCTGTTATATATATAAAATTCAAGATCACTTGTGCCACAAGGCTCCTTTATTTGTGTTTGAAAGGTATTTCTGACCTTAGGCGTTCACGAGACGTCATAACATTGTTTACGATTTTGGTACTTAGTGCATTTTCTCAATTCAACCACAGTGAAGTTTGGTTGAGTGAGATGTAGCGTGCTCGGGCACACAATGCCTCAAAAGTATGGAAACAAGTGCGCAAATAACCCTAACCCTGACTTTGGTTTCTGCCTATCTTCTCTGGAGGAACAGAAGGAGTGAGGAAAGAGGGGAACAAGGAAAGTCGCAAATTGGGGGATTCGAACTCAGGGCCTCCGGTGCACCATGATCCGGAGGATAGCAAGATACCGGCGGTTTTGTCCTGGCAAGGCCAGTGACTCCCGGGAGAACTGAAGGAGTGAGGGAATGAGGGGAAAAGAAGGAAGTCGAAAATCGGGGAGTGGAACCAGGGCCCTTCGGGCCCCATGACCAGGGATAGAACGCTACGGCGGTATCGCTGGCACCCCGGCCAGCGATTTGTGCCCATATAGGTCTTGGTTTGAAGCGTCATCGTACTTTCTGGACTTAGTGGCATTTTTCTCAATTAACACAGTGAGTGTGTTGAGATTTAGCTGTGGCTAGGGCTTTAGTATATGGAACAAGTGCTTAAAGAACCCTAACCCTGACGTCGGATTCTAGAGGGGAACACGGAAAGTCGCAATTGGGTGGGATTTGAAACCAAGGGCCCTTTGGGCACCATGACCGGGATTGCACGTACGGCGGTTTGTTCCTGGCCCGCCAGTGATTTCGTGCCCATATGAGTATTGGTTTGACGACTTCTGATTAGTGACATTTTCTCAATAACAACAGTGATTTTGGTGAGATTAACTGTCTAGGGCTTTTAGTATATGGAACAATGCTCAAAAAACCCTAACCCTGACTTTGATTTGCCTATCTTCCTTGAGGAACAGAAGGAGGAGGGAAGAGGGGAAACAAGAAAAGTCGCAAAATTCGGGTGGGATTCGAACTCCGAGCCTTCGGGCCCCATGATCCGGGATAGCAAGCTTACGCGGTTTGTACTGGCAAGGCCAGTGATTTGTGGCCAATATGATATTGGTTTGACGACCGGTCATTGCTACTTTCTGGAATTAGTGCATTGTTCTCAATTAAACACAGGGAGTTTTGGTGAGATTGAGAATTTAGCTGTGCTAGGGCTTTAGTTATATGGAAACACGTGTTTAAAATAACACAAACCCTGACGGGCGGTTTCTAGATATCTCCTGGGAGAACTGAAGGAGTGAGGGAAGAGGGGAATAAGGAAAGTCGCAAATTAGGTGGGATTTGAACCAGGGCCCTTGTGGTTGTGACAGAGTTGCTCACCACTACACCACAACACTTACTAAACGAGCTAATGATCTTGTAATCGCATATCTGGATCAAAAGCGCCTGGACACGAGATGGCAAAGTTGTGGTTTTAGTACAACCAGTATGAGCAAATTGGAAGGAGGGTGCAATTCAAAAAAGAAGCTGACCTACACAAAGTCTTCTCTGAACACTCAAAAACAGCGATCGTGATGCCAATGGGGAATGTAAAAGACTCAAATAGAAGATTCACCAATATCACACGCTTGACTCTAGATGACTCCCAACAAGCACTGGATTTAAAAAATAAGTGAAGGACTGAATCGTATTTTTTTCATTTTTTATTACCAAGACCACACAGGATCAGTATAATGAGAAATGGTGGGCTCTGAGACGAGCTATAATCGTCTTGCGATGGCTACTCTACCTTATCCCAACCTTGATAGACTATTTCAAATGACCATTCAATATGTCTGATATGTATTGTAAAATACTTGTTAAAATGAGCAACTGATATTAGAGCATGTGCAGGTTATAGTATTCACAGTATAAAATTAACCTTGTAAAATTCGCGACGAAATATACTTCCAGTAGCATACACATGCAATTATAAAATATAATATATATCAACCTATTTACACCAAAATTGAAGGAGGGTGCATGGCATTTACCATGTTTCCGGTAGATAAATTTGAATTTTGGATTGCACTTTATTTTTCCAAATTTTTCTCATTTTTTATGAGATATTGGTGTTGAGAGAAAACAAGATTTGGTGGCTTTTCAATCAGAAATTCCTTCCATTTTGGCTTATTAAACCTAAAAACCCATAGTTTTGAGAACACTTCACCCATGTTGTCGTCCACCAGGTAAAATGACGGTCTTTACGCACCAATGCTAATAATTTATCCGGGTTGGGAATTCACTCGTTGATAAAACTGGTGGATTGATGGAAGTTTCCTAATGGTCGCCTGTCGATCAAAGTCGTAGGTATGGACTTTATTGGCGACCCACATTTGCTTTGGTGCACTGTGCCACTTGCCTTCTTTGGCTTCAACAGCCTGGTTATTGCCTTGCGACATATTCCAGTAGCCATGTCCAATCATTCATTTACGTTTTCAAGCATTATGGGATGCTGACCCTCAGATTTTTCTATTTCAAAGAAATGTTTCGTTCTTTCAAGTTTTGACGAGAACCTACATCGCTATATGTTTTGCGTGCCATGGATATACTGTATTAGAGTGAAATGGTGTTCACAGGGTTGAACTTACTATGTATTGCCCCAATAAAGAATTTTTTTTTTTTTCGTTCTTCATGCTTTCCCCCCTTTCATACGAATTCCTTGGCAATGTCAATTCACTTTTTTGTACGTATACTTAAGTGTAAATTAATCAAATCGCCTACAGATTCTTGTACATACTCGTATACAGTCTACCTAAATTTATTTGGGGTTGTACATTGGAGATTCAAATGCACCTGCATAGCGCAAGGAAAAATATTGATGGCCTGCCCTTCTTTACATCCCCCACTGGCATGGGCATTTGGTGATCTTTTTGTTACTCTCATTTAATCCTCAAGAATTTCAAAAATATGATTTGTTGTGAAGCATCTATTATGGCCCCTCATACATCAAGCTTACACCTCCACTCAAATGGTATGGGGGGGCATGAGGTTGGATGACCCGGAATTGCACGCTACGGCGGTGTCCTGGCCTGGCCAGAGATTTCGTGCTATCATGAGTATTTGGTGGTTATATCCTCCATTTTCTGATTAAACTTTTAAAAATATTTATTATTCTCTATTGTATTTTGAGAAAAGATTTTCTCACGGGCAAAGTATTTTGTTTACCATAAAAAAGAGAAAGGGAATACCCCTATTTGTTTTGGCTAAGGTGCACCTGTAGATTGCACAATAGGGTTAGTGGGGAATTCCCCAAGAATGCTAAACTTAGTAACTGACTCAGCTTGTTTATGGGCTTTTAAAAGATCAAAACATTGCAAGATCCCCTTCCCCTTGGGGAATTTCCCCCACAAGTTCTATATATGAAGTGCATGTAATTTAGATTGTGAATCTGATTTGATGGTGCAAGGTCATGTTTATGCATGAGATGAGTAAATGATTATTGTTTAGAAGGGGAATCTATCTACTTGAGTGTTTTAAATACTTCACTGGAAGGACTCTCTGCCAGCATCCCACTAGTATAAACAAGTAACTAGCCTATAAGATACTATTTTTACTCTGGCATTAGGAGTCAGACATCAAGTACCTAGTGCCAGGATATATAATTCCATTTGAGCAGAGTTGCTTAATTATTCTACTGCATCATTTGAAGCCAAAGTGCTGGAACAAATAAGATATCCAATTATGGACAGACTAGAAATCGTGGTGATTATCTTGGACTGATACTGTGGATTTTAGTATAGGCGGGACTTAATTTATCCTGTCGTTTGAACTGCTGGACAAGATTACCGTCAGCCTGAAAGATTCCCTTGGAATAAATTACCTGAGAGTTTTGTATGAACTTTTGCGCTGTCATTTTGGAGTCCTTCACTGTGAGGAACCATCCTCGTTGAACTGCAACTCTCTTGTTGACATTACTGGACATTTTTGAGGACAATAAGTATAACATATTGTGTGTAATTTGGTATTTTACTGCATAATATTAATGATGTTTTGGACATACCAAATTCTTGAAACCAAATCAAGTAAGATCATTAAAATCTGTATATTTATATAAAATTCAGATCACTGTGCACAAGGCTCCTTTAATTTGTGTTTGAAGGTATTTTCGGACCTTATGCGTACACGAGACGTCATAAACCTTGGTTTGAACGACTTGTCTGAACTGAGAGTGCATTTTCTCAATTAACACAGTGAGTTTTGGTGAGATTTAGCTGTGGGCTAGGGCACACAATGCCAAAGTATGGAAACACTGCTCAAATAACCCTACCCCTGACGTCGGTTTCTACCCTATCTCTCTTGAGGAACAGAAAGAGTGAGGCCGAGGGGACAAGGAAGGCCGCAATTCGGGTTGGATTTTCGATCAGGGCCCTTCGTGCCCCTTTGATCCGGGATAGCAAGCTACGGCGGTGTCCTGGCAAGGCCAGTGATCTCCCGTGAGGAACTAAGGATTAGGGAAGGAGGGGAACAAGGAAAGTCGCAAATTCGGGTGGGATTCGAACTCCAGGGCCCTTCGGGCCCCATGACCAGGGATAGAACGCTACGGCGGTATCGCTGGCCCGGCCAGCGTTTTTGCCCATATAGGTCTTGGTTTGAAGACGTCATCGCTTCTTTCTTCTGGACTTAGTGGCATTTTTCTCAATTAACACAGTGAGTTTTGGTGAGATTTAGCTGTGGCTAGGGCTTTAGTATATGGAACAATGCTTACTAACCCTACCCTGAACTGCGGTTTCTAGAGGGGAACAAGGAAAGTCGCAAATTCGGGTGGGATTTGAACCCAGGGCCCTTTGGGCCCCATGACCCGGGATTGCACGCTAACGGCGGTGTCCTTGCCCGGCAGTATTTCGTGCCCATCTGAAGTATTGTTTGACGACTTTCTGGACTTAGTGCATTTTCTCAATTAACACAGTGAGTTTTGGTGAGATTTAGCGTACTAGGGCTTTAGTATATGGAACAAGTGTCAAAAACCCTAACCCCTGCTGACTTTGATTTCTAGCCTATCTTCCTTGAGGAACAGAAGGAGTGAGGGAAGAGGGGAACAAGGAAAGTCGCAAATTCGGGTGGGATTCGAACTCATGGCCCTTCGGGCCCCATGATCCGGGATACCATGCTACGATACGGCGGTGTCCTGGCAAGGCCTTGATTTCTTGCCATAGATGTCTTGGTTTTTAGACGACGTCAATCTCCTTTTCCTGGACTTGTGCATTTTCTCAATTAACACAGTGAGTTTTGGTGAGATTTAGCTGTGGCAGGGCTTTATATATGGAAACACGTTTTTAAATACACTAACCCTGGACAGGCGGTTTCTATAACTATCTCCTGGGAAGACTGAAGAGTGAGGGAAGAGGGGAACAAGGAAAGTCGCAAATTCGGGTGGGATTTGAACCCAGGGCCCTTTGTGGTGTTCAGGAGTTGCTCACCCCCCGACCACACAACACTTACTAAAACGAGCTAATGATCTGTTTCAAGTACATCCATATTTGATCACAGCTGCCTTGACACGAGATGACAAGTTGTGGTTTTAGTACAACCAGTATTGATCAATTGGAAGAGGGTGACAATCAAAACGAAGCTTGACCTACATCAAAGTCTTCTCTGAACACTCAAAACAGGCAATCGTGATCTCCAAATGGAAAATGTTAAAAGACTAAAATAAGAAGACAAATATCACAACAACAATCACACGCTTGACTCTAGATGACTCCCAACAAGCACTGGCATTTATAAAATACGTGAAATGACTGAATAGTATTTTTTTTCATTTTAATACAAACCTACACAAGGATCATGTATTAATGATAAATTGTTGGCTTCTGAGACGAGCTATACTCGTCTTGGATGGCTCTATTACCCTTACCCAACCTTGATTATTATTTCAAATGACCATTCAATATGTCTGATATGTATTGAAAATACTTGTAAAATGATGCATACTTATATTAGAGCATGTTTCAGGTATAGTATTCCCATTATTAAATTAACCTTTAAAATCGCGACGTAAATATACTTCCAGTATCATTACACTTATGGCAATTAATAAATATCATAATATTATATCAACCTATTTACACCAAAATAAGTATTTACTTAAAAAAACCCTGGTCGTGTTAAAAGTCTTTGATGCATTTAATGGTTGAGATTTTTTTTCTGTACTCAAATTTCTGTCTTTCAATATTTTGAATTGCGGTTTTAAATGTTCTCATCTACAATAACCAGAATTGGCTTTCATATTATTTGTTTTTTCATTTGTCAGTTAGCATACATGCATACGGTATTCTCAATTCTAAAACCGGTTCTGGGTTGCGCCTGTCCGCATTCTGTTCAGCATTTCTTGTCACTCGCATCTTTTAAAATATTATATATATATATATATATATATATATATATATATATATATATATATATATATATATATATATATATATATATAA
>JAMKCH010052664.1:0-18133 GCA_023653785.1 Ophioderma brevispina
CCGAAACGGTTACTTATACAAGCTTGAAGATTCAAAATAGAGTGTTTTGAAGTTGATATGTTTCTTTGGCGTGGTATTCAAATTCTAGCAGGACATTGGTTGAATGATAATGTACATTACCGAAGATTCCTGAAATTTACACGATATCATTATATTCAACTATTAAGCTTTAATAATCGGCTCTATTTTGTAGCTATACTTTTTCGGAAGTTTTAGTATGTATGGAAAAGCAATCATTTGAAGAGAATGTTGCAACATTGGTTTGCTTCAACCATTGCACAAATTGATTTCATTAAATGATTGTTTTGATATCTCTAATATCATTTTATTGTCTTACCTAGTGAGTAAGCAGGCATTTTCTTTGAGAGGTAGGTAGCGGGAACTCAATCTATTTTGGTCATACAGTAAAACCCCATTTTTGCAAGGTTGCACTGGTAAATTGCCTATTAATCATCATTTAATATGCTTTTTCTGATCTGTATTGGCCAAGTAAGGAGAAAGGATTTTGAGTTTGAGGATCCCACCCCCCGTACCTTACCCCTCCAACCCCTTCACCCACTGATTACGCTACTGTGTCTTACCACCATGTGTAAATTACGGAATCTATGCTGCAAACCCAAATATGAACTCATTAACCAAGAATAATCTTTGGGTTCACTAGCGGTGACACTTGTCGGTCTGTCACAGCATCGGGTACTTATGGGTTCCCCTAGTCGTAAACTTGTTCTGGTCTGTCACAAATCGGTACTTTCACTTGCGCAAACTGTAACTTTTGAACGTGCGAATCAATTTTGAAGCCGTTATTTTTCTATATAGTAACAAAACAAGATGTACTACGGAAGAAAACCTTTAACAACAGCAAGGGTTTCCATGAAAAAATCGTTGAATTTGGTTGTACTTTTTAACATCACCCTGTACAACAGTGGAAACTGGACTGGAATGAAAAATAGGGATTGAAAAATCGTGATAGTGGCTTTAACCCCTCCTGGAATTTTCAACACCGTGAAGTGACGCAGTGTGAATCCATTTCAGAATGCTTCATGTTGTTTTTTCTTTAAACCCTTGAGTAGTAACATGGAACCATCAAATCTACATGCAAAGTAACGTCGTGGCATATGGTGGTATAAATAAACCCTCAATTGTTGTCTAGTGAAGCACATCTCTAAAGGGTTATCAGAGAAGTGTATTTGTATGACATCTTTAATCCTTGGAAGCTAATGAAAAATCAAACTGCTGTTATATGATGCAACCCCATATAACAGACTTAATGATTCTTTCAATATTTATTTCAAATAGACGAACGTCATATCTGTACTTGCATTCAATACAAAAGATTATAACCCAAAGAATGTAAAAACGCAATATAACATAATGAGGTAAAGATTCCATACATTCACTCTCAAATTGTCATCCAAGAACCCATTCTCGTACAAAAATCTTTAAAGCTCTTCGCACAATTATTGTAGTCAGAAGCCAATTTTATTAACATTCTTCTCATTAGTTCAGTTCCAGCGAATTATAGGTTTTGAAATCTCTACTACACGTATAGAAGATTCAATAAACACTACTAACAACTTTACTATGAAAATTATCATTAGTTGACTTAAAATCCTTCTCATATGGTCCCATGCTACCTTGCCAATAAAATTTCCACAACTAAAAGCTCCAGGTAACCTTTCCCAATCTGATATGTTGCTACTAGAGAGTCATGTTCAAGTACCAACCACCATGGGTTGTGCTATGATGGTTTGAGGGGCATCTCCTATTTCAAGAAACTAAACAAGCACTTATATAAAATACATTACCACATCTGGATGAAACTTCAATGCTCCTTATCACATTTGTTTTCTGTGGGACTTCACTAAAATATACATTTTTTAATTGTGGGTTTTGGAAATTAAAGTGGCATTTTCTCTTTACATATGTCGTAGGTGGAGCTAGGCTTTTGTCGGTACACCGGGGGGGGGGGGGGGGGGTGGGGCAAAGAGCATTTCTACCAGGGCTACCTCATAGTATGACATACACGAAAATGTATGATGGCAATTCTGTAGGGGTAGCTTAAGCGAGCGAGGGGCTCGCAAGGGATTATAACCGGGTCAAAATTAAAAAAGTGGTCAATGTTGTTTGATTCATACCAAATTGTTTCTTATTATCACAAGGTTTAAAAAAAATGTATAGTTTTGTTCTACCTCCGACTTACCCCTACGGAGTTTATAAGCCGAAAACCGTTTATTATAGGTCAAGGTTAAATTTGTTGTACAGGTGTAAAATACTAAAAAATGTTTTTAAATTTCAGTGGAAATGGTCTAATATTGTTTTATATGTTTTCTCCCAATTACAATAAGGAAGAGTTTCGACCATCTGCAATGTGAAATTAAACAAGTACAAACCTCATTAGTACTACCCTTAGGCCTCTTAGGTGTAAATAAGGGGTTATTGGGGTGTAACTTGGTAACTATACAGTTGTACCTTGTCCAAACTATATACCTTAGTTTCTACTTGTGATTACATTACAAATAATATGAAAGACCATTTCCAATGAAATTGAAGCATTTTTCAATATTTGACCCCTGTAGAAGCTAAATTAACCTTTGACCTATAATAATGGTTTTCAGCCTATAACTCCGTAGGGGTAAGTCGGAGCTAGTACAAACTATACATTTTTTATTACTCCTTGTGATCATACCAACATTTGGATTCAAGTCAACAACATTGAACTTTTCAATTTTGGATCCCCTGTATAATCTTTTGCGCGCCCCTAGCTCACTTAAGCTACCCCTAAAGAATGGCCCTCATACATTTTTGATACTCCATATTTAGGAACCCCTGGTATCAGTGCCTCTTTGCCCCCTCCCCCCCCCCCCGAGGTGATACCAATAAGGCTACTTTGGATGGCCTGGCTCATCCATACTGGAGGAATATCACAAACACCTGATTAACAATTTTGATTCAAATCGGTTCCACAAGAATGCGTACTAAATGGCCCATAAACAGTGTTAGAAATTAATGTGGTTCGACGCATTTTGAAATATATGTTTCTTCAATACCCACAAAGGAAACATTTCCCTTGATCCTTAGATGTCAGTGATGTAATGAAAAGAAATGTGTATTTTCAGTTGTGATACTAAATTCTCTATTTTGACGGAGTAAATCGAGTGGCGTCGGTCGTCTATCGGATCAAATTTAATTAGGGTACATAGTAGGATAGAATAAAGTGTGTAACCCAATGTTCAGTTAAATGAGATATTGGTGAAAATGTGATAAATGGTCGTTGACTTTTGATTGGTCCTTGTATCAGGGGCCAAGTTTTCAAAATACTTCATCTTGGCCAATTGGTGTCCAATTGTTCGTATGAGCATGAACAATCTGGAAATGCTATGGTTTCGCTCGTTTCATGATCTTCCGTTTTGGTTTTATTTTTTGAAGGAGCCAGATGTGCCTAATTCCATACAACACAATAGAAATTTGAAGAAAGCGAACTTTCACCAAATTTTACACCAACTACTAACATAGGCAAACTTTCTGGATTTTGCTCATGCTATACCAACACTTCCACCAATTTTTTGGTTGAGCTCCATGCATTTTTAATATTTCACTCCGTGTACAAAAATAAAAAGTTTTATTTCTCTTTACCACATTTTCACCTACTCGTAAGTAAATATCACAATATGCCAATTGAATATTGTCTGATTTCTCATGATGAGACGATCATTTGAGATTCTTTTCAACTAAATCCAATCACTTTGTAATGACTGACCTCTTTAGATCCAAGAGGGCCGCCAAACGACCCCTTGGGACAATTTTGATTTTAGTAACATCAAATTGTTTAAGTAATGTTAAAGAGGTGCTCAAAATCACTTTAGAATTTAGTTTTAAGGGGGGTTTTACATAGGAACCCATGTAATCTGCGAGAACTAATTACCTTAGCCTGCTACGCTTCGAAATAGTTCACCCGTATCAAACCACTGAATAGCAGCTGACTGATACATTTCACTTGCCTCTATTTCCTCGTAGTGTATTTCTAAATGAAATTTCTCTTAACACTTGAGTTTATTAATTGTATAAGGTTTTCTTTTTTTGTGTACTCGCCGTTACTCTCTCTCCTCTGAAATCTATTTTGACATTGGATTTTTTTTTACCAGAACGCTAGTCATTGATTGTACTCAATACGAACCACATACATGAAAACAAATGAATTTCGGTATTACCGATTCAAAATGGCGGTCCAAAACCGGTTTTTATGATGCCGGACCAAATGAAAAACCAATTTCCCGGAATACTTTGCATAAAATTTGTCTA
Source organism: Ophioderma brevispina (assembly GCA_023653785.1). Taxonomy (NCBI): domain Eukaryota; kingdom Metazoa; phylum Echinodermata; class Ophiuroidea; order Amphilepidida; family Ophiodermatidae; genus Ophioderma; species Ophioderma brevispina. The sequence goes on from JAMKCH010052664.1 coordinate 4,300, forward strand.
TCATAGGAACCATAATACATTTACATTGCTGAAATAAAATTTTATGTTACTCCAAGCTACTCCACTACGATTTAGAGGGGCAAAATATTTTGAATAGGGCAACCAAATGCTTAAATTATGCTAGATTTGCATAAGACACCAATGGCTGAAGTTTGATTTTTTTTCCACCAAATATGCGCAACTGAATTAGGCAATTTGAGTGAGTCCGCGCGAAAACCAAGTCCACAGGACTCATCTTATACACGACGTGTTAATTAAGATAAATTATGCACAATTTTTTAATACCAATTTGACCACCTATAATACTGACCTTTACTTCAATTCCGCCTTACAACTGGGAATATTTTCAACATGCTACATTAACATATTTTAACACTTTACTATTATTATTAGATCTCTTTTGCCTGGGTAACCCCTCAGTGGAATCACTGTTTTTCAGGTGTGCCCAGGGGTCAAACAATAGTACAAAAGTTGGAATACAATACATCATCATCATCATGGCCTCCGTTCCTCGCAAGCCGACTAGGGATACCGCCGCCCACATTGCGTCACAGGTTAGGTGAACAGCGACGTCTGTGGCCGAAGAGGCAATCCTAGAGTGGCATCTTCGCCCCAGGTGCTACATATATGGGATGCCACAGCTTGACTATCCAAGGCTCTGTGCAGCTTTCTTTAGGCTCGCTGCTTCTCAACTGGGCTGAGGTCTGTTTGTTCCCAAGCTCAGGTGTGCTTCACTGATTCTCCGCAAAGGTGACGATTTCCCAGCAAGTTTCTCCCGCACCCAATGTCGATGTTCAGGGTACGCTTACAAATATCCTTGGAGCGGAGCATGGGTCGACCACTTTCCTCTTGCCAGATGTATGCTCAGCATACATGAATATCTTTCGGTAGACGTCCATCCTCCATTCGACGGATATGGCCCAGCCATCGGAGTCTGCGTTGTCTACGAAATGTATAATTGTGGGGAGTCAATTCGCGTCATCGTCTGAATTTGTCACCATGTCCTTCCAGGTGGCACCCCCGAATGCGTCTAATACCGCGCAGATGGAAGCTGTGAGTTTCTTCTCATTCTAGAGTAGTATTCCATGGTCTCACTACCATACCGTAATGTGCTGATGATGCAAGCGTTGTAAACTGCTGCCTTTGCCTTAATGGACAGCTTCGGGATTTTCCCACACAGCGCGTTGTAAAAGCCGGGCAAGAGTAGCTACAGCTTTACCAATGCGTTTGCCGTTGTCTGCATCGAGAGACAGACTGTACGGATGGTGGACCCTAGCAGTAGGTGAAGTCTGAACAAACCCTCAAGTGTGTAATTGTCGATATGTGATGACAGGTGTTCTTGAGCCTTTGGGCAAGGACATAGTCTTTCTTCAGACGGATGACAGTCCGAATTCTTGCAGGCCATGAGCAGCTGAAGTTCCTGCTTGGAATGGTGAATTAATGGCAGCATCATCAGCGAACAACATGTCCTAATAACTAATCTTACCGAACCTTATGTCTTAGCTCTAAGGCGTACAGGATTGAAGAGCCAACCATCAGACCGGTGTGAATGTAGATGCCTTCTGTGCCTGTACCGAATGCGGTGCTCAGATTACTGAGAAGACATATCCCAAAGACCGTTTGGGCCAAACACATCCTTTGCTTAACACCACTGCGAATGTCAAACGGCTCTGATATGCTGCCGCAAACTGTACCGTTGCTTTCATCGGTGTGGAAAGTCTGAAATGATGTCTTCAGAAGCCTTGGGGAACAGCCAATTCTCTGGAGGATTGGAACAGTCCATTCCTGCTAACCAGGCAAGGCTTTTGGTCAGGTCCTAGAAAGCATGTACAGGGGCTTCTGTTGTTCTCTGCCCTTCTCCTGTAGTTGGCGTATGTAGAAGATCATATGCGATCTAGATCTGCCAGCACTAATCCGCACTGAGCCGCAGGAACACCCTTTCACTTGAGACGCATCAGCACACGTCAAAAACTTGGCCGACAATACTAAGAGGGAAATACCCCTGGTAATTTTTTGCGATCACTCTTTTCCCTTTGTTCTTGTATAAGTTGAGGATCTTTGAGTCGCGCTTGTCCTGTGGTACAGCTCGCGCTCCTTCCTCCCAGCATTGACAGAAGACTTTCATATCGTGGGTTAAGCAGAGAGCTTTTTTACACATTTGATCAAGTCTTGTTTTATTCCATCTTCCCTCGGGGCTTTTTCCGTATGATAAATTGTTGATGGCCATGTCAAGTTCATCCCCTGTAGGTACATCTTTAGGGCAGCATGGTATGAAGCTCTTGATCTTGTCAATGGCCTGAGGTTGTGACATCCTTTTCTTTAGAGTAGAAGCCAGAAAAGTGTTCCCCCCAGCGCTCCATCTGCTTACTTCGTCTGTGATTGCTTCACGACTTGATGCCTGAGGGGCGCTGGTTTGCACTGAGATGGCCCACAGCCTTCTTTATCCATCATACATAGCTCTGATGTTTGCCCGTTGCAGAATCGTTGGTATTTCTTCGCTCAGCTCCAGCCAGTAATTCATTGGCTCATCTGCTTGTCCTTCTGCTGAACTTCACTTCTAGTCCCTGAAGCACTCTCAGGTTGCGTGTGGAAGGTGAACTCTTATATTCCCTGAACTCCCAGTAATTGCTCTTTTCTACTTTTTTACGGAATAAACTCAATACTACTATTAACGGTTTATTCCGTTATAGGGTGACCTTGAAATGTGAGTATCCTCTTTTCGCTGTTTTACCGGAAGAAACTCAATAATAGATTACGGTTTATCCGTTAATGATTGACCTGAAATTTATAATCCTCTTTTCTACTCGCTTACGGAATAAATCTCAATACTAATTACGGTTTATTCCGTAAATGACTCTTGAAAATGTGAGGACATTTTAAAAATCGTATAGGAATTATAATTGTATGCGATAGCATCTAAACAGTGAAAAAAATGTGAGGACGCGAAAAAGGTCTCACATTTTCTAAAAATGTCCTCTAATAGATTGGAAATTTCTCTACCAATGTCCACCCCCCCCCCCCCCCCCCCCTCTAATAGAAGAAACTTATATACATACATACATACCATACATCCATCATACATACATACATACTACATACATACATACATACATACATACATACACACATCTACATACACACAAAATGTATTTTACCATGATCTTACATCCTGTATATTCGTGGAATTTGTTTAGGTTAAGGTGTAAATTGACACCTGATTCTTTATCACCATTTTGGCGATAAATTCAAGCATCACCCTATTTACGCTTTATTGTAGGGGACAGTAATTCTCCTCATATACAATACTAGTTGAGAAGATCAATGCGTTGTGTTTCCAAGCTTGGCGAGAAAAGATAACACACCAATCAAACAAACGTACTTTTATTCATTTTAACATTCAAAAAAAGAAAATCTGTATTGATTATAGCATTGTTCGCAACACACAAAAATAGGTTACTAGAACTATCGTGGTAAATCACGCCAACCTTAATAATCCGATTGACTTTCCGAAACCAGGCTACATTTTTGGATAGGGAGATATTTCTATGAAAGAGGAGTGAAGGAACTCCCCTACGTACATAAGTTAAACCAACTTAATCTCTTAATAAGAACGGAGAAAGCACAGACTACCAAATGCATACATTCCACAGACTTCAATATAACACAAGTCGGCGTGGTGTACCCACTGACCTCTACACGTGGATAGCAGGTCTGAGTCACCGATTGAACATCAGGAGTTGATGATTTTTTGACCTGACAATATGGCGGGAAACAATGCTACACCTTGTCAACCATAGAACTCTGTGTGGAATATGTGCACCCGCAGGTGTATGCATGTTTTCCGCCATATTGTAACAGTCAAAACCAACTTCTCCTGTTGTTTGTCACTCGACTACTACTGTGCGGCCAGCCCGCTATCCATGTGTAGATGTCAGTGGGTGTACCAATGTTGTCAATCATTTCACAAATACAATGTTTACACTTGGATTTTGTCACGGGTCCGTTTTTTAAACACCATTTCAGAAACGTGAACCTCATTTTTTTTTCTAAACCTCAGTTTTTTTTTTAATTTTTATATTTAGAATGCTTATAGGCTGGGAAATATATGATGTGACCTTGAAAAAATTGCAATAGAATGTTTTTCCCACAATGCATTTCTATAAGGTCTCCAGAATGACATACTAAAAGTCCCAAAAAATCCAAGTGGTGGAATACACCTAATTTGCATAAATCCAAATGGCCGCCAATTCCTAAGTTTTTTTACATTAATTTTGTTGTATAGCTAGTCCTACAATAGCTGTTTCAGCCCATAAAATGGATATTTTTCATATGTATAATCTTCATACGTTACATAGAAAAACGTAACCTGATTGACGGAAGCATAACTAATTTTAATTAATTCAAAAGGCCCAGTTCTATTTTCATCAATATTTTGCTCTATTTTCCTCTCCATATCTCTTTGTACAGTACAGTAATTTTTACATTTCATAATGCACATACATGTTTTATAGATAGAAAGAGCTTTCGTGAGATTTTGGCTCAAAATTAATGCCCAGGACCATATGGTCCAAAATTATCCAATTCAAAAAAGAAAAATATTCTAAGTCGAATATGGTCCATGACCATATTTGCCATATGGTCCTGGAAGCATAAAAAATGGTCCAGTAGCATATGGCAAAAACTATTCGACTGGAGCAGTGGAGAAATATTCTAAGTCAAATACTGCTCCAGACCCACACATTTGCCATGGTCCTGGAGCATGTCATTAAATGTGACTTAGAATCTTTCTCCAGATTACTTCCGCGCCAGGACCATATGGGGCCTGGACCACATGGTCTTGGAGCATAATTTCGGCCAAAATCTCATAGAAACGAGAAAGGATATTCCCTGTATAAAGCAAATGAACTGTCTAAATTAAAATAAAATTCCTACAGTTTAAGTAAGCGGTAAGAGAGAATAAGAAGAACGGGGAAAGTGAATAGAAATAAAGGGAGGAGCATAGTAGAAGTAAAGGGTAATGGTGATAATGATAAAAGGGACATAAAAAGGGTAGGGACCCTGTTGATTTAATAAGCTGTACGCCACTGTCACCTATGTGAAACTGCTGTTTGATAGTAAGGGGTCCACCTGCCTTCTACTCATCACTCATTGATTTTATACCCTCTCCCGAATAATTCAAACAGTCACCTGTGACATCCTACCCCGCTGCTCCAGAAAGATCCTCCCAACACCGCTGTTCGTGCGGCAACTGATGCGGCGCTCATCATGCCATTGCCTGGTATTTTCCCGCTGAAATCAATTTTGTTTAGCGCGCTGAAAGTCATACATTAGGCTGTAAGTGAGGGTTTTTTGGCAGCTTGTTGGAGGTCTTTGAATTAACTATAAAATAAGTTTATATTGATCAAATACTTAATCTATGTAAATTCGGGATAACATCGAAATTTTTTATTACAATTCCCATCTTGGATTATTAACTGAGCAACCCAAGTCCATGTAAAGGCTCCTTTGCACAGAACCGTTTATTGCTATAGTTTATCAATATTAAAAGCCTAAAAAATAATAACGTAGTTTTCTCTGGTTATAAACCATAATACCACCTTCAAACATACCAATGACAGGTTAATATCACCCTGAACAATTTTGCTAATGTTTTTCGTTTCCGGTAATGACCTTGAATTGAGTGCAAATCTCCTTTAAAACTCAATTGTCACCCTTCCCCGCGCGGCCCCGATCCAACGCAAACTGCCCATTGATCGACCGCACATAAACTTTGTTCCCGCCACTTTGTACCAAGATACTCCCTTATGTTTTGTACCAATTCTAATATAAATCCTGACTCCCTGTCCAACTGCGTTTGCGTGTCGTATAATTAATTCCATATAAGGGATCACTGTAGGGGAATCCCGTGACGTAGTAAAACCTCTGTAAGCTCGGCTGAAGATTACGATTTTCCGAAGTTTTGGTCGATCTTTCAAGCACTCGTTTTTTTGCTTACCCAGCGATGAGCGTACACTGCCTAATTCAACTCCACCCAGTCAAGGCGATGGGGCATTTCTTCGATCACGGTTAGCTGTCCGCACAACCGGGAGGCTACGAAGAGTCTTACTGCTGATTAGTCAACAAACTCACGGGTGAGATATTAATATTGGCATTCAAAAATGGACCTCGACGGTCTTGACTTGGGCACGGCAACGTTCAGAACTTCACTTCATTTTCCTCAAAATGAGGGCTCACTTCATCAGGAATTCACATAGGTTTCTATGGCAGTTTGGACAAAACAATGTTTTTTACATCGCTATTTCTCAATCAAGAACACCCCCTTCATTGATTTTTTACATACTTTTTTTGGCAAAAAAACCCAATTTCTGAATTATACTGATCGATTTTCTGAACGTCCTAGCTGAGAACTGTGACTGTCATGCCTGTACTATTCCTAGCCTACTACTAAACCAAGGACTGTAAATAATTGGCCTCCACTGCCACAGTCCTTGGTTTAGTAACTTCAATAATTTTCAATTGTTACAGGCAACAGCCAATGCCACTGGTTCTTGGCAATAACTAAATTGAAACGGAGATCCGCGTGGCGGATGTGGTATATATCGCAAGCCGATGGGTCATAACGTATTTCCGCAATGTGTTGTGAGAAAAGTCGCAACAATTTGTAAAAGTTCCACATCCTTGTGACATTTTCAAAATTGTCAAAATTTTCACAAATGCGTTGCCGCTTTTTTCACAACAGTTGCCGAAATTTACACATGTTGCCGAAATATCAGACAGTTGGCCGCCAATATCACAAGTGTTGCGATATCACAACACATTGTGACAATAGAAATTGAATGGAATGCCACATCGCCAATGTTGAGTCTCAAGCTGTAGGGGGCATCAAGTATTGCAGCAAAATGTTGTGGAGAAAGTTGCACACGTTGTGAAAAGCCATAACAACATCCCCAAAATTTCACAATGCATGCTGAATTTCCGACGTGCGTTGGTCTGCCAATCAGAATGAATTTCTGTGACGTGTTTTTAAAAAAATAAAACACACAACGCATTGTGAAGTTTTAACGATGCAAAGTACTATTCTGATAGCTGACACCACATAGCCTATAACGTAACCCTGTTCGTAAATGTCCAGAACTCCTTTGCGAATACAGCTATACTTAAAGGTTCACACTTTTTTTTTTTTATGTATTTCAGGTCACTGAAGTCAGCCTGCATGTTCACCTGTTGCCATAGACACTCTTTAGATCATGATATTCTGTGGAAGATCTTCTCTTTTAAATAACCTAGAATGGTAGCAATTTCCTGACAGAAAATGGCTGCTGATCTCTTGCATAAACAAAAATGTGCTGATTTTTTTGGCCACAGGACACCATATCAAATAAGAGGACTCTTGGTTTAAAGAGGGATGACCAGATTTAAGTCTATTAATTTTTACAATCTTGATAAAATGGCCTCACCCCCAAAACCCCCATCTGTAAAGTTTCGGCGCCGATATTTCAACCCGTTTTTGAAGTGAGAGTTAAAAACAGGATTTTGTAATCACCATATCTACGGTAACTGTTTTAAAATTATATTGGTCGACCAAAATGGGGCATATTTTTTTTTGCTCATAAGATCCGAACCACCATCCTTTAGCCCTAACATTTCACAAGGTAAATAGAAAAAATAGTAGCTTTCCCCTTATCCACCATTTTGACCCCATCGGTAAAATTGGGGTCATACTAGGCCAGGGCCGTACGCAGGATTTATTTTGGGGGGTGCGGGACTTAGAAAAGTGGAACCTGTTTTTTCAAAAAGTGGACCTTTTTGCTAACATGGACCTAACCCCCCTACAATGTCCTTTTTGGAACTGTTTTGAACATTTAATCACCAAAAATGGCCTTTCTTGTCAAAATTTCTGTAAATTTTGGACCTTTTTTATCTAAAAAACCCGGAAAAAGTGGACTTTTTGCCCCTTGTGTGGAATTTTGGGGGGTGCGACCTGGCACCCCCCCCCCCCCCCCTGCATACGGCCTGGGTAAATTTTGTGTTTTTTTTTTCATGCACAATTTTTTTTTTTTATTTGTATCAGTAGTTTTTATCCACACTGTTCATTTTGTATCCTGTCAACCCAAATTATTTTTAATTCTTAAAGGGAATTTTTTGGGAGACAAAGTGAAATTTGAGGGGAAAAAACCCCCAAATTCTGCGATTTTTAACGCACTTACTTTGAACATACATACAATAATTTTGGTTACCTGGGATTTACAGATATTCAAGGCTTTTCTGATATTTTTCCCCACAGATTATTATTTTTCTCCATAATCCATTTTTCAATTTATTTGCAGTATTTATACATAAAGGTTACTCTGTTTTTGCAATCTTGAAATTTAACAGCTTTATTTTGCGCCATTGTATTATATTATTCTATCGTCATATTAAAATTTCCTGAATATAAGTGGCACTCCAATGGTTGCAGTGAGTCGGTTCTGTTCTTCCTAATGCAGAAATACAGTAAAGCATTGATGCATCATACAATTTGTATTAATACATCGTTCATGTGTTGTGTTCACCGGAATTTATTTGTATGAAAATTTTTTGTCCCACCATGCAATTGGAGTTTCTTAACACAAGGTTTCAATCTTAGACTAAAAATGGTTTGTTATGCTCAGATTTTTAATCTCCTGGCAGGCTGCACCAGGGGAAAAAAAATAAGAGGAGCGAAACATCATGGGGGGGGGGGGGCAAAAACATTACAAGATTAACTCATATATGTTTTAAAAATCCCCTAATCTTTCATAATTTATTGCTTAAACCTTTTTTCCCCAAACTTTAAAACTCGGGGGGAAGGGGCCCACCCCTGGTCGCCCTGCACCTTGGTTACAATAAGCCCAATGCATAATGGGAATGAATTCCAATACAAATGAACTTCTCATTTTCTTTTTTTAAAGAATGAAATGAGAATTGATTTTTTTTGTGTAACCTTTGTTGATGTGAATCCAATAAAATATACTGAAAATTATATTATTTTGCTAAAATAACATTATAGTTTGTTGATGAGTTGCAGTTGACAGTTATTTTGTTACGCCAGGGAAACAAGTTTGTTTTACACCCCTTTTCTGACCGCCCAAAATGGTTTGGTTAGTCGGGGTTTCAGTCCATTATCGCATACCCCTTACTACAGTGAGGAATATTTACAAACGATTCCCCCTGTTCTTAATAGGGAGATCAGTAAGGACTATTCGTGGCTCAAACCAGGCTGCTAAGATTTGTCAATGAACGGGTGCAGATGTGAAAGGAAGACATACGCTCAGGACAAAGAGGTTCAATTTTAATAGCCATGCGACTTTCTAAATCTCTCATTTGCATTCCCCACCTGATCGTAGCAGCCTGGTCCCCTTGCCTGTGTAGACTGTAGTCCTACTTATCTGCCTATTAACCAAGGACAGTGAAAGATTTTTCAGTTTATCTTTCACTGTTACAAGGGTATATGTGGTGTACGCCATGGTTTGACAAGGGGGCACTGATCGAATGGGGACATGTCGGACAAGGGCAAACAAACAATTGTGTGGGCCTCCGCGTAGCAGGACCACGTCGCGATCCGTTGTGTGTATGTGTGTGTATGATCGCTAAATGTTAAGCTGGGTCACATTTTACAGTCATTGTTTTTACACAGCAATGTGACAGTGCACAGAAGTCCCAATCATGGAATTGGAGGGTTTCAATAATAATTTAGTAAACAAATGGACAGGATTCATGAAGGAATTTTAGTATGAAAATCATACATGCTTGGTAATAAAGGTACCTGCTTATTAAAGCGACAACAGTGTTGGCTTGATACTAACATTAACATTTTAAAGCATGATCTAGTCACCTTTTTTTTGTAAGTGGTTCAGCCCCAATTTTCCAAAAGTTTTGAGATTTTTACACTGATTGCATTGGTAACTGCTAGTAAACTAACCTGTTGGAGTGGTTAACGCTCGAAAATGTCTGTGTCCACAAACGAATGAATAATTGTACTAGAATAATTATATCGGGATCCCCCGATAACAATTCAACGGCTGCTGTAAACGGCCTTCCCCTGTGAAATATCCTGGAAAATAGTGCCTGTACGTGTCAACTCTCATCCATTAGTTGTTTTATAGTTCGGGTCAATTCCAATTTAGAGGTATTTTCTCGAGTTGGCACTATTTCATCATGATGTACATAAACGTAGCATTCCAGCTCTGCCGTAAGTCCAATCTGGGATCCCATTCTAATTTAAACAAAATCGCTTATTTTGTGATAATACACATTTTTGCATTCTCGTCTGCAGGTATATTTTTTTCCTAGACAATTACCAACGTAACTGTGCATAAATCTCAATATTTTGAAAGTGGGGGCGCTCTTCAAAAATGTGCCAATATTGCGTTAATGGCAAAACCCAATGAGAGGTTGAATTAATAAAAAATAATCTACTTTGGCCAAAAAAAGAGGTAAAATCTGTCTTATACTTTGCACAGCTAAGTGCTATGCTTGTTTTGTTTAGAATGAGCTATTCGAAATGTGGAAATTATGCTTTATTGCATTTTTGGTCTTTGCTCCAATTTTTCATTTTCTTTGACAAAAAAGACAAATTGGGCTCATCGAACAAAAAAAAAAACAAAAAAAGAAAAAAAAAAAAAAAAAAAAAAAAAAAAAAAAAAAAGAACAAAAAAGACACACAAAAAAAAAAATAGGTTTTATGGGCGACAAGTGACTCCACATACTTGTCTTGCAGTTTGTTTGGTATGTTTTGTTTGTTGTTTCTCATTGTCCCAGGGGCCACCGTGCTGGGGTCATTTCTGTCTTTTTACGGACCGAAAAGACAAACATGCGATACCGTAAACATACTATATTTTAGCCTGTTGCATCACAATGGGAAATCTGGTCAGTCCAAAATATTTTGTCAGTTGCATGAGAAAATACAGCTGTTTTAGTTGTACCAAAATCTCTGGTTTGATGATGTGGAAGGCGAGGCCGAGGATCTGTGGGGACCCATGGTTCCCCTTTTAATATTGAGTATAGAATTGATACACTGGAGATGAATGATAATTCTGCCCCACAGAGGGGTGATGATTATTCCTGTGTTATTCTAGATTGAGAAAGTGATGTTAAAGAGACATGGCACATTTGAAAAAATGGTGCGCCCTCTGATTTCTCAAAATAGATTTTGTTGCATGGTTGTAAAGCTTTTATAATACATTAGCCCTCACTGAAATTATTAAGCCAAAAAAAAGCCCAATCCGCACTTTGGGTAACAGAACGATTTTCTAATTTCCGCCGAGCGACAATTAAATTCAGCAGACAATGCGGACATGGCGTGTAACAGAAACCACACTAGAGTTGATTCTCACGGCAATGCACCTTGTTTGAACCGGGGTCTGTGACCTTGTGGTATTAATGTCAATGAGTACTAGTCTATGATATTCATGTAATAACACATTTGTTGAGAAAAGTTACGGCGCGAAATTAAAGGTTAGCCTACAAATCCCTTAGATATCGTAAGTCCTCTTATTGATGTCCCCATCTGTTTTGAAGTATGTTATTTTGTATGTGTACACTATACTCTATTCTTCCAATGGCCTATACTGTCCTAGGGGAGCAAATTGAGAAATTTCGATTTCTTTGGAAAATGTGCCAGTGCCGCTTTAATAAGACCTGATACATTTGAAAAATTTTTTAAAATGATATTTTTGCATGTTTTTGTAAAAGCGTTAGATAAATTAGTCCCACCTGAAATTATTCTGACAATATCAATGACATTCGGGTAAACAGATGATTTTTAATAAAAATTCCTCCAGTAGACGGCAGAAATGAGGGAGCGTTACACAAGAAACACTTGTCGGAGTTGCTTCCCATGGCATGCACCCTTTTTGACTGGCATGTGACCTTTGTGTTTGAATTTCAAGAGTCTATTTTGTTTATTAAAATTGACCTGGAATTAGTATCGGAAAGAGTTCCATATGGCCCACTCCCCTACGAATTCTGCAGCCTGATGGAAGAAACCACAGGATTAGATGTCAGACTTCGTAGGGAAAGGGCATATGGAACTCTTGCCCGTATGGTTAATTTTATATCAGATGAAAGGCTCGTATTATTTCTCATTGTTTTCCTGTAATTTGAGCCCTCAAATCCATTTCCTTCCCAAGATAATAACAAAAAACTGCCGTTTTAATGTTAACCATCAATATCAACACAGTATATGGCTTTGCAATAAGCATTACTCGGCTTCCACCATCACAACTGCAAGTTTGTTTCCCACGGTACTTGATGTGTCATATGATGCAAGTGCCAGGCTCTCTATCAAGTAGAGAACACCACAGACATAAATCGGAACAAGCACCTTTAAGCTTCTTATTGATCTGTTCTATGGAATGTATTTTATGTATAAATCTAGCTATATCTTCCAATGGCCTGACAAATATCGTTTGCAAACAAATTGACGAAATTTTATATTTTGTGAAAACGTGCCAGTGCCGCTTTAATGTCAAACTTTTTTCATCAAATTACATGTGGATCCTGAAGAAGTGAGCCCTCTTGTGAGGAAATTCTGATGTGACCTAACTATTGTGTAATGCTAGGCTAGGCTAGGACTAACCATGACGACATTGTCAAAAAATAATATTTTAACAAACACAATTTTTAATAAATGTCCTCACTGGGACTTAATAATATTAAACACATTACAACTCCTATCTATCTAATTTACGTGCCAGCCAAACCTACTGCTAAATTCGGAAACTTTTTTAATGATATTTCTTATAGCATTCATTAGTCAATATTAGACACTACCGATACATTAGCACTACAAGAACAGCGGGGTATTATCATTATATCTTATTTGTTGAATCTCACCTTATTGATTTCATGAGAAAACTACTGAAGTGTTTCAAATTTCTCGCTCGTTGTACACAAAGTCACTGCAACGGCGCTCGGAATCGGGTGAATTGGTGCAAACGCAAGTGTGAAAATTCGAAAAGTTTTATCACTTATCAGACCACCAAATACACAATAAGTTCCCGATATGGTATTTTACAAGATCCGTAGTACTACTTTAGTTTCATATTGTTATATTACGTGGTTTTGTGCAGCAGTACTTTGATTTGTTTATGTAGTTCATGTGGCCCGCCATCTTGTTTGATTGCCCGCACCTCGCATGATGGCGCATGACAGTAAAAACGCAGTTGCGCTGAGGGCGAAACGAACAGTCGGTGCCAACTTCTCACAGATCAGGCCACTGTCCTACTCTTGGTTACAGTAACACCAAGGCAGAATCTTCAGCCTTTACAAAAAGAGATTGGACTTCTGGAAATCCAAGTGGCCCAATTCAAAACTCATTAGTGAATTGTCATCCAAGCGGCCAGACCCGGCCTTAAATAGTCTTCTAACTTAAACGACGTATATTCTAACTTCTGCTCTTTTTTCCACCAAGTTAGCTAACATTTAATTCCAAGAGGCAAAACCCCTACACCCCCTGTTGTGACAAGGAATGCGTGACCATTTGTATAAAACATTGACTGCGATACTGAGATAATAGAAAAAGCAACTCTCTACTGGATTTTCTATACCAAAGAGATTTCCCGATCGGAGGGGTGTGATAATCCAAAATCAACTTTACCCATCAAGCTTAAGGCCTGAAACAACAATCTTACCGTCATAGCTGTCCAGTTGAGCAGTGTCCTGTCTCTACAAATGGCCTTTCCGACTGTGGTGTCCTTTCTCAAACCTATGGTTGACGATGGTCAAAGCACCGCTCTACCATGGTGCCCATGGTGGAACCATGCTACCAATGGTTGAACATGTGTCGCAATGGGAAGTTTCAAGACCTGGAAAC
>JAMKCH010052665.1:0-53213 GCA_023653785.1 Ophioderma brevispina
ACCATCCAATCACTGATCAATGACATGCTATGGATGAGGGATTACACACACACTGTGTTCATGAACATTGGCAAGTAGGCCTGTTTTTACACATGTTGGAAGCCTTGTTAGAAATGGTCGTTTCGGATCTTTTTAAGAACCATATGTCAACCAAATTACGCCACCTTATAGAAAATAAAATTATCTTGGTTGTCAGCTTCTACGAAGAGTATAGGTCTAACCGTTTGTCCATGGCGCCCTCTTGAATCTGCCTAGCAATCACTGGTGATTTTTGCCATAGAGTTAGCATTATACCCTATCAAAATACCACTCTTTATAAACTAACCATTTTCGGATTTTTCTGAATGTTCTATCATAATAAAATTCACATATGTTATTGATGATAATATATTCTACAATTAGAGCTTCTACGAAGAAAATCCCTTGAGCAGTTTTCTCGCAACGACGTGAGATTTCTCATGTCCTATGCGTTAAGCACAGAGTACGCGTGACAGGTCATGGGCCTATTGAATGCACTGTGTGCAAAGTGAAAAGGGAAAATGGACAGAAACTGCAAGATGGCAGAAATGGGCGATTTCATATAAAAGAGAGTAAACCCATGACCCATGATCAGAATCAACAAAAAGTATGGGGGTGGTAATAGAACAACCTGTGCAGTGAGCTAGGTTTACAAGGCAAAATATTATAACACGGGATTACGGTATTACATGGACATGTGGAAATAAAAAAAAAATGTAATATACAAGATCATGCAATGCTTACCAATACATCGAAGCTATAGCAAAAAGATTAATGCCAACAATGTGATATGAAAATGTACACAGAATCCTAAAATGTAGGATGAAGGTAAGATAAAAGCACGCTGCACAGTGAGACCAGGGTAGATTACATAAGAAGCAAAATTTAGGGCCGTTAGTAAACATACAAAAATGAGCAGTCAAAGACGTAGCGATGATCAATCATGAATATGAAAGGGGGTAGGAAGTTAGCCTGTGCAGTGAGCTAATAATAATCATGTAAACAAATTAAACAAGGGATAATTGTACTTATTGCTATAAGACGGTGAAATCAGTAAAATGGCATACAAAGATCATGCAAAATATTATATTGATAGTAATAGTATTTGTTTTAATTACATGCAAAACATGGTGCGATGCACATGCAAAATACAAATATAAGCTAAGCTAAGGCAATAAGATTTGTACCAACATATGATATGCAAAATTATACAGAGAATTATAATTAATGACTAGTATACTTGGTAAAAAAAAACAAAACATGTAGCACCCTGCACAGTGAACCCAATGTATATCAACAAGGAAGGCAGAAATGGGCGAAATGATAATAAATCTCTGTGCAGTGAGCTGGTATTTGTGAGTCAGAATTATACACGGTGTAATAATATTACAGAGACAAAAGGAAACCAATAATGTGGCATTTAAAAACCATACCAAAAAAAAATATGAAAGCAAAAGCAAAAGGATTAATACCAACATTGTGATATGCAAAATTTTACATAGAATCCTAATATGCATGATGAAGGTAGAATAAAAGGCACGCTGCACAGTGAAACCAGGGTTGATTACATTTGAAAGCAAATTAGGGCATGGTAAACAAGCCATAACATTGAGAGGCAACAACGTACGTGAATGAACAACTAGATATGACAGGGGGTGCTACAGAGTTTGGCCCTGGTGCCGTGAGAGTTTAATTATCATGTAAACAAATGAAACAAGGGATAAGAGTATTACATAAAGACATAGGAATATCAATAATATGGCATGCAAGGATCATCAAAAAAATTATATGAGATCAGGCATACGAGTAGCCCAATATATGATCTGTATGATATGCAAAATTAAACAGAAGATTATAACTAATGACTAGTAAACTTGGTGGGAAAAAAAATAGCCCCTGCCACAGTGAACCCAAGGTTAGATCAACAATGGAAGGCAGAAAAGAAATGGGACGATTTGATATAAGAGAGAAACCCAATGACCCATGCATAGATCAACCAAAAGTAGTATGGGGGGTTTTTAAAAGAAACAATCTGCTGCAGTGAGCTAGGTTTCAAGGCAAATATTATACACGGGATTACGGCATTACATGGACATGTGGAAATCAAAAATATAATATACAAGATCATGCAGTGCTTACCAATGCATTTAAAGCTTAAGCAAAAAGGTTAATACCAACAATGTAATATGCAATCTGTACATAGAATCATAGTATGCCGGATGAAGGTTAGTAAATAAAGCACGCGCACAGTGGAGACCATGGTTACTAGATTACATGTGAGAAAATTTAGGGCCGTTGGTTAAAACATTACAAAATGAGAAGGCAAAGACGAGTAGCGATGATCAATCACGAATATGAACGGGGGGGTAAGGAAGGAAGCTGTGCCAGTGAGCTTATAATAATCAAGTAAACAAAATTAAAAAGGGATAATTTTATACTTAATAATATTAAGACAGGAAATCAGGAAAGATGGCATACAAAGATCATGCAAAACATAATTAATAATATAACATTTTATTTGAATTTTTGCCACAAATGGTGCCTTTGCCAACCACATGCCACAAAAAAAAAAAAAAACAAATACAAGGATTAAGGTCCAAGGCAATAGATTTATTACCAACATGTGATATGCAAAATGTATACAGAGGATGATAACTAATTATATTGAGCACAGGACCAATAAGAGTTGTTCCCAATGCATGACATGTATGGTATTATGCAAAATATACGAAGATATAACTAATGACTAGTAGCACATGGTGACAAAAAAAAAAAGTGTAGCACCCTGCACAGTGAGCCCAAGGGATAGATCCAAGGAAGGCAGAAATGGACGATTTGATTATAAAAGAGGAGAGTAGAACCCTGACATCTCATAATCAACCAACGTATGGGGGGGTAATGAACAGTCTGTGCACAGTGTGAGCCTAAGTTTACAATGGCAAATCTATACACGTCGGATTACGGTATTACATGGACATGTGGAAATCAAAAACGTAATACACAAGATCATGCAAAAAATATTAAAGCAAAAACTGGAGGGTTGATACCAACAATGTGAAATGCAATAGAATTATATAAAAAAGGCCATATATTTGATGAAAAAAGATGTAGCATGCTGCCCAGTGAAACCAAGTAAGATCACAAGGGGAGGCAAAAATTTGGCGAATTAGCATAAAGGAGAGTAAACCCATGATCAACCAAAAATATGAGGTAGTGTAAATAAGACAATCTGTACAGTGAGCTGGTATTTATGGATCAGAATTATACACGGGATAATGATATTACAGAGAAAAAAGGAAATCAATAATGTGGCATACAAAGTCATGCAAAAATTATATTGAAGCTATAGCAAAATATTAATGCCAACAATGTGATATGCAATTGTACATAGAATCCTAATATGCAGGATGAAGGTAAAATAAAAGCACGCTGCACCGTGAGACCAGGGTAGATTACAAATGAAGCAAAATTTAGGGCCGATGGTAAACATTACACGAAATTGAGCAGGCAAGACGTAGTGATGATCAATCAATAATATGAAAGGGAGTAAGAAGATAGCCTGTGCAGTGAGCTTATAATAATCATGTTTACAAAATTAAACAAGGGATAATATTATTACTATAAGACATAGGGAAATCAGTAATGGGGCACGAAGATTGTGGATAAAATTTATACTAAAGCCTAAAATGCAATCATTAACAAGAGTAGAATTTTGTTACATGAACACTTACAGTTTATCCAAGTCTCTCATGTTATTAATGGTGATGCGCCGATTAGAGGCGAGTAGACAGTGAATCTTTCCATCAAGAGACCACGCGGATTTAACAGCTTGGTTTTCATTTGCTGCTTTAAGGAGTTTCATCCTTCTAGTAGTTAGATTCTCTGAGATCAGGATACCTGTAGATTTCAGTTTGCGTTTGGCATTGAACACTAAGCTACGTTTGGTATAAGAGCAAAATTTGACAATTATTGGACGCGGTCGCGGACGCTGTTGTAGTGCGTCACCAGACGCAGGGCCGCGAAGCTGGTGTTTAGGACCAAGACGATGGCTGATGACACACACTAAAGGCTATATTTAAAGGTCTCTGACGGCCATACCGGAACACATACGTGTACCAAATTCACAGATGGTGAAGATTGGGTCTTGTAAAGAATAGAAGTTAGGCCAAAAACGAAGATGGTAAAATTGAGTCCATTTTCGGTCAAAAATACAATCCCAAAAAATGAGTTTGAAGATTTTTTTTTTATTTTTTTTTTTTGGATCGGGGAACTCACAATATAGTGTGTGAAAATGTTTTTTTTTTGGGTTTTTTTTGTGTGTGTGCGCGCGCATTAAGGCTCATTGTTTTCGCTTGTTATGGCAATTTGAAGATTTCCAATTTCCACCTTTCTTCTCGCCCTTTTTTCACCTGATAATCATGAGTTTCGCGTTCGTTCGTGCGTGCAATCCAAAAACACAGTGGAAGTTCCTCTTAACCGCTGATAGTTTAATCATCCAGGTTGATCAGGGCCTGGCATCTCCTCTTGGGGACTTGTAAACCGCACAGTCATCTATGATGTGGCTAATGTTGTGACTCTCCACAATCGCAATTTGGTGATGGTTCTACTCCGACTTGTGAAGGAAGTTCTTTGTACGACAACGCCAGTTCTGAGTCGTTTGAGGTTGACCCAGGCTTTCCTATCAAGGTCACAGCTTGTGGGCTTGCTAGATGTTCTGTCCACAAACTGTTTAGTTCAAAGTAGAGGATTACCTTGCTCAAACCATCTGTCATTGATCAAGGTTGATCGATAGAGGATACTGTTACTGCAATGTCATGGATTTGGTTAGCAAAGTGATTCCGTTGAATTCTCTTATCCTAAGGGTGTTGTGGTGGGATTAGACTACCAGAAGCATGACACATGTACAGATTTTCATAATCACAGCGCCATCTGTTGACCATTTCATTAATACTTCGCCACATTATGACGAAGTTGCAGCAGCCAAATATGAGTTTGACATGTGGAAATCTAAAAATTTTAGAACGACCACTCACTTGATTGGAATCAGTAAGATAATCGTTGCAAACCTAAAGGAACCCACGTTTATAAAGAATTGATACTTTCTAATGGTATAATTTAAAAAAAACGAAGAAAAGTGAGTTTTTTTCATGCAAATTTACGAAAAACACTTTGAGTAGCAGGCAAAACCGTGTCACAAATTTTAACTTCCTGGCCACAATACAATCTTCTTAAGTCGTTCATAGGTTGTTCTAAACCGAAACTATCATCCAACAATTTCTATTCTACATTGACCAATTTCTAAGTTGTCGGATTCCGCAAGTGCCTTTAAATATAAGTAACTGCACGCCTTTTCGTTCAATTTAACACAGGCCTGGGGGGCTGGTCGGAGTCAAAGATCAAACATGCAGTAATTTGCCTGTTGGCGTTCGCTTTTTCATACGTTGTGATTGCGTACTGCATAAATGAAGCCTTTGTAGTGCGGGACGGTATAATGTTCCAATAGAAAGCGATTGTTAAACTGTGTGTGCCACAATTAGGTAGGAGGTATCACTAGGAGCTAGTAAAATCCTCAATTCCCTTGGCACGTTCAGTTGTTTTTCATTCCCATTGTATTTAGAAAATAAGCCCCTTGTTTTTTGTAGATTCTGATACCCAGAGCACCAAGTTTAAGTTCATGGTCAAAATCGTTTACAGTACACAACCCACATAACTGTGTCCTTATTAGATGAGCGTTATTTGTATCATAGTGATGCGTTCATTTGCACATGGCATTGGCATTATGTGTTTAGGCCCTTATCGGCTGGTAGAAGATTTGTAATTGGGTTGTTTTCGTGTAACTGGTGAGCATATTCGCAATTCGCTATTTATCTCTGGAATTATGGTATAATATTAAACGAGTTTGGTCTAGTCCAAAATTTTGGTAAGGCTCTCAAAACAAATCGATCAATATATCCATACAACCTTGCAAGAAACTCTAATTGTGTAGCATCAACAGAAACAAATTGTGGCATCCACAGCTGCACCTCCAGGAATTTCCGTAACCTGACCCATTTGACAGACTTTTTCTGAACTTTTATGAATTTGGAAACTATAACAGAAATAAACCCTTGCTTTAATTCCGAAAGGGTTTCCGAATTCTAAGGTCAGAAAAAAGTGTGTCAGATGGGTCGGTTACGGAAATTCCTCACCTCCTGTCTGTTACGTTACTTGCTCTACCTTTTCTCATTTTTGAAAGGAGGCGGATTAGGATAAAATTGTAAATCTAATTTTATTCACTCACTGGATTAATGGCTCCATGTAACTTCTTCCAACTGCAAACCTTAACTAAATTAACCTGCGGGATGAACGGGAATAAGCATCACTTACGCGTATTTTTGTTGTCGCATCGTAGATTACAAATAACCATGAACGTCACCACTTGCAGGCAACAAATCATACTCACTTGTTTCTATATTTATTCCTAGGACTGTAGATAAAGACTAATTAAGGCCAAATTAACCTTATTTCGTTTTATCTTTGAGTATATTTGAGCTGCACTGCAAAAGCTATGTTCTAATAGTATTATGGATTCAATATCAGTTGTGCATTCCCCCTGGCTCATTCCTGATGTTAATCGTACTACCTTGCAGCATTTGAAATAGGTTCCAGTTATTATTATATTATGAGTTGTTTATTTTTTTCTTTACCCAGGTAACCGATTCAGCTACCCTGTTCTAACACGGGGCCCTGCAACAACAATTACAATTTAAACAGACATAAATATATATAAACATAACCATACATAATGGTACAACTCGTTGTCTCCCTCCTCGCCTTTTGTTTTCCCCGGTCCCGCCTCTCTCCCTGCTTTCCCCCTTCTCCTCACGTCTCCTGCTTGCACCCGCACCTACTCGTCTTCTCCCCCCCCCCGAGGCCCGCATCCACACACTTAACACACACTCACAGACAACACTTACGCGCACGCACACACGACACACACACACACACACACACCCCCCACACACACACACACACACACACAAGTACACACCGAGAGACTACACACACTGCGAACACCAACACACACAAATACAAACACACCCACAATACACACCCAAACACACACGCACACACACCCACACACCCCAACATACACAACACGCCCAAACCCAACCACACACCACACACACCATCTAACACATATACACGCACACGCACAATTCCTATACATTTATACACTCACCTCACGCACGCACACAACGGACCTATGCACATTCATGTACACACACGTCTATAAATGTTAAAATATAATTCAATAAAATTATTTTAGAGAAAACAATTATTTAAAACAACCACCATAATGAATAATATACAGAAATTAACTACTATTATATAAAAACATTGTTGCATTAACTCATGATGACTTGTATCTTTCCTTAAAAACTTGCACTCTGGTGAGTTTTTTCTTACATCATAATCAAGGTTATTCCACAATGAACGCCACTATTGACAATGAAACTTAAAATATTCAGTATCATTACCATTTGGTACATCTAGCCAAAGCTAAAAGACAGTGGTCGCTTGCCCTGGTATTAACCTAATGCATTCATATATGTATTTAAACTTATTTGTGAGATAGGGAGGACCAAGCGTTGATAATTTGTACATTAATAAGCCTTGAAATACTTGAGCGAATTGACCAGTGGTCCACATCCTAAACATGGAAAACATTGTATGTGATGAAGTAATTTACAGATAAAATAAAATTCTAGCACACGTTTGGAAACAACATTTTAACTTATGACGAAAAAAAAAAAAGACTCAATCATTGAAGCGACCAAACCAAATAGTACAAGATAATCAAAGTTGGTTGTATAATAGATGGTTTGGTCAGAGTGTTAATATATCCAGCATCAATAAACGTTTTTGAGATCCGCCTTTAAGATGCATCTAACAAAAAACCTTTTGAATAACATAATTTACATGATTGTGCCAAAGCCCACTTACTATCAAATTGTTACAACCAAAACACCCAAACACTTAGCTGTCTCACCTCGTTTTCAAGTTTGGTACCCATCAATGTACTGAAAACCTTACATTGGTCTTGCGTAGTTTTTGATCCGTACCAATGAGCATTATATTTGTCTTATCTGTGTTAAGGAAAAGCTTGTTCAATTAACCATCCTTTAAAATTGCCTTCATTCACCCGTTATTTTCTGTGATATGTCGTTTACGTCACTACCACTAACAACAAGGTATACTGCTGCATACATAGTATTTTTTACCATCGTTATAATATTAGACAACTCCTTGATAAAGATCAAAAATAAAGTGGCCCAAAATACTACCTTGCGGAACCCCAATATCCATTTCAAGTGCACAGAAACACAACCTTTAAATATAACCCTCTGCCTTTCTACCAGACAAGTAAGATGTGAACCACTTAACTGTACTATCAGCTGGCACCTATGGAACGGAGCTTTTTTTTAAAAATCAATATATCATGGTTAAACCGCCTTGTCGAAAGCCTTTCTTCGATCTATGAATGCCCACACCAGTCATGTCACCGAGTGATCGCTCGTGAGCCAGTCACCCGTTTGAAATCAGAATATTACAGCGAAAGGAGAAGATATGTATCATTGCTTGTTCGAAATACAAGGATTTTTGTAGGTTGTGGTGAATATTAGAACTTATTCCATACATTATACTTACATAATCTGGAAAAATATAACGGCCCTAAATTTTCATCTTTAAAGAGTTGCGGTTCTACCTCATTTATGATGGTGGGCGGATTGTATCACGAAATTATCTAGAGACGCTTTGTGTTTGTACGCTTCTCGTTATATGACGAGCGAATTAGCTAGGGAATAGTGCGTATTTTATTTATATCTCCTCACGTTTATAATGTCATAGACAAATTAAGTTCCGGTTTAAATGGATTGTGAAGATTGATATAATGTGTAGGGAGTATATAATGTGTAGTAATATAGTTTACAAAAAGGCTTTTAGTGTGATGATTAAGGTTTAGGATTACCAATCTATCTGCATATATGCGGAAAATGATGGACGATTTTTGATAAAAGCACTCTAAACTATAATATCAGGCTAATGTGGATTATGTTGTTTACTTAAAAAGTGTGAACAAGAATCTAATCTCTTTTTGGAAAATGGGCGGTCATTAAAAGGACCTTTGGTTTTGTGTTGTTGAGGAGTACCCTTTCTTAATTAGTAATCTATGTGGTGCTATGCCTCTGAACTGCTAGTTATGCCATGATGTCATCGTTCATTGTTGTTGCAAATTTGAGAATACCAATCGGCTATGCGGCGTGTTCAAATGTCAACGGGTACTTAATTTGGCCTAATGATCATCTATTAACGTGAGGGATATAAAAATACGTATAAAAACTAATTCATTTGCTAATTTCACTCGTTATGCTAATTTTCATAAAAAGAAGCGAAGCGACATTTAAGCGTTTCTAGATAATTTCGTGATACATCCGCCCACCGCCCATAGTGAAGTTAATATATCATTTGTTTATTTGGATGATGATGATGATGATGATTGATTGATCCCGTTTGTCCACGTTGTGCCCCATGATAAGATGAGATATATGAATGACACTCAAAGAATCTACTCATTTTGGATAGGTTGGAGCACGAGAGAGATGATAAATAGGCCAACTATATTTAGTAATGAGCCGAGGCAAATGTTTGGCATCCTGAAAGGGAACAAAACGACACTTATGAGGCAGCATCAGTTATTACCATGGCCTACACAAAAATGCATGATAGCATTTTGGAATGGTAGCTACGAGCCAGGTAGTGGTAACCAAGGGTTTACACAGGGGGGAGTTTAAAAATTGCTTCAATCATGATGAACTGTATACCACAGTATGTGTCTGATCATAAGGATTCGAAAAAGGATTGTTTGTACTTATACTACAGCCTACAGTTTTGGAGTTAGACGACTATGAACAGTTTAAAAATCAATATTAAAAACGGTTCATTTTCAGTGTACAGCGGCGTCAAATTTAAAGTGGCCCTGTTTGGATAAAATATGGTGCATATTATTGGTGACGCTCATAGGATTAAAAAACGTACTAGTTTGAATGTCTGAAATGCTTAGGTACCAATGTAGGGGGAAATAAAGGTCTACGTCCAATGGGGCTTGACCTAGTTTTCTCCCAACTTTAGTAAGTAAGCATTTAAAACACTCAAAACTATTCCCTATTTTAATCCTATGAGCTCCATCATTCATTTTCACCACTTTTTAACCAAATTGGAGCAACTTTAAAAATTGACCCCTGTACAACTGAATTTTTAACCCTGTTTTTGCTGTTTTTAACCTTAACTCCAAAACTTTGGGTTTTAGATAGTACAAACTATACCTTTTTGGAATCCTTATGGTTGGACAAATGACGTGGCATGCTTTTCAACTTGACCGGATCATTTTAAAATTTTGACCCCTGTGTAATCCTTGATTGTCCCCTACCTGGTTGTAGCTACCATTCCAGAAATGCTATCATGCATCTTTATGTAGAGGATAGTGTAACGAGGCGAATAATAAGTATCGTTTCGTCCCCTTTCAGGGTACCAATTTGGCTAAAATTTCCTGATGGCTTAAGGACTATTTACACTTTGTCTTAAATATATGTTCCCTGTTTAATTGATTTGAAATACTTAGTTGTGTGATACTAAATGGGTGGAACGTTATGGGTTTATGGATTTATTTAAAATTGTGAAATTCATCCAGAATTTACATCCAGATTTTTGTGTCCGACATTTTGGATATTTAAGTAACGCAAAACTTATATTGCCTAATTCCTCGGATAAATTTCATTCTACCTTAGGCTATGACAAGAATCATTTCAACTCAGTTTAATATACAATTCCTTCTTAGATAGAAAAATATACAATAAATTAATTAAAGCTAAGGAGCGGATGTTATTTTCTACGATTGTAAATTAAAATGAGTTGAAATGCTTCTTGTCATAACCTAATGTAAAATGGAAAATATCCAAGAAATTAAGCAATATAAAATTTTAATAATGGTGAATGCATGTTACTTAAATATACAAAATGGCGGGGACAATCAGGGCCCATTTTGACTCACCCCTGTATAATGCAAGTGCATTCGTAAAGCCCTAGAAGTATTCACCACGACATGATAATTATCATCATCATCCGAAATAAACAAATGATATATTAACTTCATGAGGATCTCACGACTGTTTGCATATCTCTCGGTGACCATTCAGTGGCACTCGTTGTATTTTCCAGATTATGTAAATATAATACAAGTAGATATAAAGTTCTTAACATATTCACCACAATACGATAATAATCATCGTATTTCCAACAAGCAAATGATACACGTCTTCTCGGTTTGCTGTAACAGTCTGACCTTTGCTCTATAATTGTTATATTCAATTGGCAGTTATATCACTTTTTGAAAAGGTAACATTTTGAATCCGTGTTCCCCTGTGGCATATTTAGTATTACCATCAAATGCTGCAAGGTAGTTACGATTACACATTAAGAATGAGCCCTTGGTGAATGCACGACTGTATTGAATCCATAATACTATTAGAACATAGCTTTTACATTTCAGCTCCAATTACGTACAACAGATTCGAAATAAGGTTAATTGGCCTAATTAGTGTTTATCTACAATTCTAAATATAAAATAGAAACGCAGTGATTATGAGCAACTTGCCTACAGATGTTGACGTTCATGGTTATTTGCAATCTACGATTGCGAACATCACAAATACACTTAAGTGATGTTCATTCCCAGACTAAACTCTGCAGGGCAATTTAGTAAGGTTTGAAGTTGAAGAACATAACATATAGCTTTAATTTACATGGCTCCATTGTAGCCAAGAAACTGCCCTCAGGGGCAGAAAGTTGCCTGTATTGTATATAAATGTGTTTTTTGTTATTGTGGACCATTTTAGGTTGGTTGGAAAACATTTTGACCATATTAAATATGACTGTTTTTTTTTTTTTTTTGGCATTTTCCATAGGCCTATGGGGGTTCTAAAAACATCAGACCCATGAACAGGGGTTACCATGAACCGATTCTATTTTTCTTTTTTTTCTTTTTTGGCCTTTCCTGACATGGTTCTGACCCTCTTCATATTTTAAATCCAGAAAAAGTAAAACCCTTATAACCCTTCTCTGATCTTATGCAGTTAATGAAACTAAAGTTTAACATACTAACTTAAGCATAATTCTAACTTTCACAAAATATAATATAGACAATCTTTTGGTAGTCCTTTAAATGCTGATATTAATATTAATAACTAATATATTGACTTCCTGAGCTTGAATTTGAAACATAATAAGAAGAGAACTTTTAATGATATATTTATATATATATCTATTATATATATATATATTATATATATATATTATATATATATATATATATATATTATATATATATATATATATATATCGTTTGCAAAATATTAAAAGGTGCGTATTCTTTTCGTCTTTGAGACCCCCTGATTTACCCGGAAGTAGTATCGATATTTTGATGTCAGATGAAAGTCCGTATTTTTACCCCCTGGCTTGAAAAGCAGTAGGGGAATTGCGAGAGGGCGCCATGCCGGTCTGGGTGGGTGTGTTCCAGTTTGGTGTTCGTATGTATGTGTGTGTTCCAGTTTGGTTAGGTTTTCTTTTTTCAGGTCTTCGAAAAGTTGAACTCATATTTAAACCAAACGTGGGGTTAATGCGCAATATGGGTGCCTTCATATGTGGCTGATGTCAAATGTCATGGACAAGGTCATCTGAGGTCATCGCTTAGTTGCCATCTTGCCAGGGGGAGGAACTCAGTTTTATTTTGCTGTATTTTTCCATTGTCGTCCTGAAATTTGAGCCTCCCAAGTAATTTCATTCCCCAAGATAGAAACAAAAACATCGTTTTAATAGTAATATTGACCCCAACGAAGCATATTTTGAACCATTCAACAAACCCAGCTTTGTAACCAACATTTTTTTTTTTTTTTTTTTGGTTTCAAATCCATCAAGCACGTGGAAGAAGTAGCAGAATGGGCAAAAAAGAAAAAAAAGAAAAAAAGAAGAAGAAGAACTGTAGATCAAAGTAAAGTTATGCGGCATAACGCCTACTTAGAAGAAGAGAAATAAATCGAGAGAAGACAGTATATCATGCGGCTGCACCGTGATATACTACAATCGGAACAAGCACCTTTAATAACCTGTTCGGATTTATTTTTCGCATAAGGGCAATAATTCATATTTCAAATGTATTAACCTTTTTATTTTTTTCATAGATTTACTCTCACCACTCTCAAGGCAAGACTTTGGAAAGCTCCCTGGTGATTACCTAAGAGCTAATTCATAAAATCATGATCATTAAAACAAGCTTGATGGATCTCTTCTCAGGATACAATATATTAGCCCTGGAGCTAGCAGACATTTGTAACACAACATCTCAAGTACAAAAAGGGTTTGGAGTGATTAAATATGTTTTGACATACTGACAGGGCCCCTGAAACATATTCTTCATTGCCACAAATGGTTTGCCTTAAGGATAGGTGCCCAGAAACAAAGTTTGTAACAGGGGTCCCATTTTAAATTGATCCAATCGTACTGACGGTATACCATGTTATTTGTCTACCACACGGATTCTGGAAAGGTGGTAGTTTGTACTAACTACAGTGTAAAGTTAAGAAGTTATAGACAAAACAACAAAATCAATACAAAGGTCCTTTCAGTTGTACAGGGGTCAAATTTCTAGTTGCTCCGATTTGGAATAAAAAAAAATGGTGCAAATTATTGGTGGGGCTCATAAGCTCAAAATAAGGAATAGTTTTGAGTGTCTCAAATGCTTGCTTAAGAAAGTAGGGGGGAAACATTGTCAAGCCCCATGAATTCAATGGACTTGACCTTCTGTCCCCTACATCGGTAATAAGTATTTTAGACAGTCAAAACGTTTCCTTATTTAATCCATGAACTCCATTAATATTTGCACCATTTGTTATCTAAATCGGATCAGCTTTAAAATTTGCCTGTACAACTGAAATTGAGCCTTTTTATTGATTTTGCTGTTTTTAGCCTATAACTCTTAAACTTTACGTTGTAGATTACAAACTATCCTTTCTGTATCCGGTGGTTGAGACAAATAACAATGGTATCTTTTCAACATGGAAATTTGACATTTAAATTTGACCCCTGTACAAACTTTTGTCTTGGCCCCCATCTCCTTAAGGCACCATTTGCTGGCACTTAAGAATCACGTTTCAGGGGCCGTTCAGTCTGTCTACATATTAATCACTCAAACCATTTTTGTACTGAGATGTGTTACAAATGTCTGCTAGCTCCTGGGTTATATGGCTCCATTTGATAAACAATGAAAACGAATTTCATTAGTGTCGTCATTGCTCGTAGTGGATAATATCGGGTCATTTGCTACAACTTTATCAACAGTGTTATACTACCAGGATGATATCATCTTCTGTGACTTGTGAGAAAACCTTGAAAAGAAAAACAGATTATTTGCCGGAACATGAAGAAATGGGATTCCCTAGTTATATTTTTTGCAAGACAGCTATATGTTTACATGCATAATTAGACCTTTTGGATTACAACTAGCAAATAATTTTCTAAGATACTAGCATTGATTATTGTAATATCAGGATATTTTATGACTTGATATCATCATGGGGTTTTATTTGTCTTGACATTTATCATGTATGCGAATTTTATCAAGAATTTTATTCTTCAGAAATCTGTCTCAACTGGATGCAGTTCACATTCGCAACATTGGCCTTCTTGAAAAGACCTTATCGCACATTAATTCTAGCCTAACCTCTGCGAACCACAGAGCAGTTGGGGCTCTTGCACTCTTCGACCGCATGTACGAGCGTACTACGGAGAGGCCTCACGTTCCATCAGATCCCATGACTTAGCTGTTAAAGTTCTCGTTCCAAACTAGCTAGCCATCAGAAATACTTCGTTCCATCATCTATCCGCACATCCGCATCTGGAGAAGGGGCCTGTTTAAGGAGGTTAATTCCTATCTCGGCGCCATCGCCAACCGTAATTGTAAATTGGATTGTTGTAAAAAAAAAACGCTGAGAACCCGAGCTGAGTAGCTCTGCCAGACTGCAAGCTTTTTCAAAGCAGCTGCCATCTGTGAAATGAAGCATGGTATGCCTATTTCCGAAGTGAAAACGACTATCTGAACGTACATGTTATATTAAAGAATACGAAGTTATCTCTCTTACACCCGACATTTAGACAATTTTCGGTTCAATTCCATGTGTAATGTATATGTCCGTCAATAAGAGATAAGAGCCGAAGATTATCAGATATAATAGTGTCTTTAAAGGTATAGTGAACACGTTACTTGCTGGTAATGTCAAGCTTCGGATAAAAGGGTAAACCAGACATAACAAGGACTCTGTATCTTTCATACACCTTGTACCCAACGCTATATCATATTAATTGATAACTACCTTTAAAACTCAGTTGATAAATTATTCCTCATGTTAACTAAACACTTTTACAACTTCAGCTTATTGCTTTATGTCTAAAAATTCATAATGTAAAGGCACAGAGTACTATGTAGATATTGAAATTTAGACTCCGTAGAACTTCCATTGGTGTCTGCTTCTGAAGTAAGTATCGTTCATCAGCGAAGTGTTGTATCATCTTCTAATTTCAAGGATTGTACAACATTATGGCATGATGTTGAATGAATAAGCTTTTCTTCGTATTAAAGAGGGTGATGTCCGAAACCTTTTACAAAAGATACCAACGAAAGGACGAGTTTGGTAAGTAGGCACAAATGTTGGCCAAACTTGAAAGATTATGTTAAGCACAAATGTTGTGGAGTCCAAAAGGCTGTAAAGCTAAATAATTATTTTGGGAATTTCCGAATCTGACCACGGATTTACACTTTCCTGACCCACTTATGAATACGGAAACTTTAACGGAATTTGTGAAGGCTTCCGAGTTCATAAGTGTGTCACAAAAAAAGGTGTCAGATGGAGTATCAGGTACGAAAAAATCATTTTATTTGTTATTCGTTTTACCTAGAATGTTGGGTTACAAGGTGTTTTTTAAACAATTTTTTTTTTTTTCAGCAGCCAGACATAGATCTGTATGAATTTCACATCAGTGGGGTATATTTTAGAGAAAGTTCGGTGCTCCCCCATACAAGATTCGGATAACGGGTGCAAAACATTTATCAAAATAATGACCAGTGTCATTTTACCAGCACAAGGTTAAGGATAAGGCGTTGCAAAAAAAAAAGGAAATACAACAGCCCCCCCTCCCCCACCCCCCCCCCCCCCGTAGTGAAGCAAACGAAAGCATCAAAGCGTGTTTATGTGGGTATTGTAGTGGAATGTAGTTTGTTAAGATTAGGTCTTTAGGTTTGAGGAAAAAAATAACAGTTGAAAAGCAAGTTGTGGTCCTTCAACGTTCAGGTTAATTAAATAGTGACCCTTCGACATCAGGTTAATTAAGAATGCAATAAAAGTAACATCATTGTCCATCTTTCTCATTCTTTTCATCCTAGTCCATCCCGTATGGAGATATCAAACTATTAAACCATGTCAATACACGTACGCCATGGCATAACCCGTTCGGTATATACATGGCATTTCGGTGGACATTGATACGCGGAACTTTTATCTCCTAGCATGATATGTAGTAAAGTAATGACGGCGATATATGTCAAGCCATTAATCACCAAAGTCCCAAATTTTATTTTTAGTTGCGGATAATTTCCTCGGGCATTTGGATACACAAAACCCATGCCAGGCATTTCGACCAACTTTAGCTAAAATATGTTAAGCTCTAGCTATAGCTGCGTGTATCGTATGAATGCGTGAGGTGTATTGTATGACCAATTTCAATTCTTTTATTTTTAAAACTTGGTGAAATGCGTAGAACTGAAATACCGTACGAATTGGGACACCATAGATAAAACAAGGCAATGTCAAAACGTTGATCATTTTGAATAGTAGTGTATGTTCCAAAGAGCATGCATTCGTCATATGAAACCATTAAGTACCAAATTTGTAAGACAAAATACCTTATAGAAAGTCATAGTAAATAGGCAATGACAATTAGCCGCCTGTTGACCGCCTGTTTTGTACTACTAACTCAAAACGGTATTTCCATAAAAATCATTATTATTACACAAAAAAAACAATTACAGAACAAAATGTATGGAGGAGTTGACCAAAAGGCCAATAAAACCAGATTGGGGTCAACCCCTGACAGGTATGTAACAACATATCATTAAGATAAGGATCATACAATCAACAAAAACCGAGAACACGTCCAGTGCAATGCACTATGATTCAAATTGCTCAAATTGCCATCAACAGCATATTGCCATGAAAAATCAAATAATGCAAAAAGATTCTTTATATTTGGAGATAAAGTTCAATTTGTAATGTTTGCGAAAGTGAGGTATGAGTTCGAATTTGTGGAGTTTCCCAAATTGTTCCAAGAATAGGACCGGATTGTTGCACGGATTGATCAGTTAAAACTTTTTATTTATCGTAAGATTGTACTTGTTAATGTTTCTCGTGCCATATTGTGAAGTCAGACCGTTGCTAAAAGAGCCGTTAATATTACTCGGCAATTGTGAATGAGAATACCGCTAAAATCGCTCTACAGGCACCTGCCTATTCGGACGATGTCGAAAACCGGACAAGAGATAAAAAAATTGATTAGCGCCCCCTAACTGATAAGGGGGGTTTGGCACGCTCTCGTGGAAACGTTGTTACATCGCAATTAGATCCCATGATGAATACCATGTCCTGATGATTACATAAACTCTTTCTTACCCCCACGGATGACAATTACCAAAGGTCGTATAGGCCACCTGTGTTATACGAGCATTTATGAATTCAATTTGTATGTACATAGCTGGATGTAGCTTGACCTTTCTTGTGCGGTGTTACCGCCGAGATGACCGACATACTGACTGTTGTGCTCAATGAACGATAGGTATTGAAGGTTCAGGTTGGCTGTACGTGTTGTTGTGAGATGCAAAGGTTACATGGACTTTCCTGGCGATGTTCTTCATTTCTTTGAGAAAAAAACTCTTCCTTAATACTTTAGGAAATTAACAAAAAAATCTTTGTTAATTTTTAATGAAAATAACAAAAGTTCAAAATATTTCTGGCCAAAACGACATGGATGGATGTTTTATCTGTTATCTATATGATTCTTTGTTATTGATATAGGGGAATTTTGGACTTTTTCTGTCTTTCTTTTTGGAATATGATAAGTGCATCAGATGAGAAGATGAAAAATTGCGATGGAAATTGCATCACGAGC
This sequence comes from Ophioderma brevispina, assembly GCA_023653785.1. Lineage (NCBI taxonomy): Eukaryota > Metazoa > Echinodermata > Ophiuroidea > Amphilepidida > Ophiodermatidae > Ophioderma > Ophioderma brevispina. The sequence continues at coordinate 18,328 of JAMKCH010052665.1, forward strand.
CTAAAGTAACACGGTGTAAGGAATAGAAACTAATGTTCCCTTTAAATCTTCGAACATCATGTAAATTAACACAAACCGACGTACACGTCACGCGTCACGGTGGATTAACGGGCAACCTGATAGGGCCTTTGAAACTTATGTCCATGCTCTAACACTATTCGTGTGTGTGCACGTAAAATGGAATTCGTTGCCCAAGCAATCGGATCGAAAAATCACAAGGAAATAAAAAAATCATTGCTACCACATGTGTCCTTTGCTCTGTGTATGTTAGACCGATTGTGGGGGAAACAAATCCTATACTACGTGGCACGTCTACAGCTATTAGGCCTGGCTGAACAGCTGTAGATACAAACTATGCCATTGAAATTGGTCGTGGTTCGGGCAGGGGTCATTTGCAGGAATGAGTTTTGCTAAATAGTACCTAACGAGCGATTTGGAGTCATATTACACTAGCCAAGTAGTTACCGCATCTTCAGAATATACTAAGAGGGTGTTCCTCTCAAATATTTCCTCCTCTGTCCGGTTTTCCGAAATCGTTCGAATACAGGCACAGGTGCTTTGTATTAGACGCGATTTTCACGGTATTTGTACTAATAAATACCAAGCTCTAGTTTGTCTAGCTCCATATTTTAAAAGGGGCGTTATTCTGGTAATAGGGTGCAGTATTACTTTCTGTATGGCTATTTGATATTGTCCTCATTCCCTCCCCCCCTTTGTAAGCTTTATATTAATTTATCTAGGTATGTTTTACAAGTGTTCCCCCCATATTAAAATTCCATAATTTATATAAGGCCAAAATAGAGTACTTATAGAGGTTCTATACAAACGTTTTAATGTTTAAAACAACCATGTTTCTTGATATTGTTTTGGATAGATTATCAATAGAACATTTCCAATTAAATGTTTTTCATCTTAATACACCGAGAAATTTGTATATTACGTATTTTGTATACTCTAAGATTCACCAAATTTTAAACCTCGATGTGGCTTAATTAGTAAAATATTAATTACTAATTATGACTCTTTACAATTACAAACGTTAAATTATCCGATCACAATAACGCCGTATTCTTCCGACATCTATACTGCATGGACATAGCACCTTTCTGCATTTTGAAGTATTCGCCGCCGTCACATAGTGACGTATATATTTGTGCGACAATTTTCAGTTCACTTTTCATGGTATTTTGTCATATTCACATAGTGACGTATTTGCGCAAATGCGTCACATAGCGACGTATTTGCCGACGTATTTTTATCTTACTTACACGTTAAAGGGGGATGGCCCCGATTTAAGTATATAATTTTTCATCTTGATAGATTGCCTTCACTTCCAAAACCCCATCTGTAAAGTTTCGCACCGATAGTTCAATCCGTTTTGATGCGAGAGCTAAAACGTTGATTTTGTAGCCCCATAGAGTACTGGGTAAACTTAATATTGGTCGACCAAAATGTGCCCCATTTTTTCGCACATAACTTCCAAACCAAACATCCCTTGGCTCGAAGATTCAACAGAGAATGAAAAAATAGTAGCTTTCTTTCTGATAACCAAAATGTTGACCACTTCCGTAAATCTGGGGCTTCTGGGGACAGGCTATTAGCGATCGGGCCATGGACCCTGTAAATTGTGCTATTTTCTGCTTTTCACATAGCGACGTCGTATTTAATTTAACATCATTTTTCGCATATCTAAATAACTGGAATTGATTATTTAAATATATTAATTTAACTTATTTCGTCGAGTGTCCCACTAGGTTTTTAATGAAATATGTTTTTAGTTTAACAGTATGGGGCAATAAAAATCGCAACACCTTTTTTGTTTCTCGAAATGGCCGTATTTTGCAAATCGTCAGTATGGACCTCGGCCGACGATATATTTGGAAAGAAAGTGTTTGAATATGTGTTCTAGAACGTCCCAATCTACCTATTTGAACACAAAATGATGTCAATGTTTTAATAGTCATATTTTGGTAGGTTGGATTTTTACCGTTTAACTTCCCCATTGTGTTGTACAGTGGCGAGATGGATATATGGCAAAAGCAAACTGATCGCTTATGAGTATATAACGGGGTGACAATTAATATTTTATTTAATTACATGAATTCGTACACAAAATATTCATAATTTCGTCCCCTTAGAACCAGAATTGGCTATATCCATTTTGGCATTTTTCGATCATTCAGTGGATCAACGAGTATGATACCTATATATCAACTTTGAAAAAGTATAAATAACACAAACATGGAAGATTACTACTTATTCCAGATTTTCAGATACTGCTTATACTTGATTTCCTGATTTTTAGCTATAAATCAAACTTTGAAATCGTCTATCTCAAATGTCATTTTTGGACATAGCCAGTTCTGGCTCTAAGGGGACGATTTATAATTTATTTTTATATTTTACTGACACTCACGTTGGTGGACAAGGGGTGGGGTTCCTAGTGACCCGCACTAATTAGTTAATCAACGGAGCTATGAAACGATGCGTATCTAAAAGTTAGACAAATACAAACAATATTGAAAAATTATATCGTTAGTCATAAGACTGGCGAAATGTAGTTTGCGAGTCCATAGGAACCCCTTGTCTACTTAGATGTCAAAAGAATATAAACCGGTTAAGACCGGGAAGGAACGGTACATAACTGGGCGGGTTGTGTCCCGTGTGGAACTCACCCGATAGTCCCACACGGGTTGCGTCCCACGACTAGCGGGTGAGTTTTGAAGCCACACCTTACTTCTAACCGTTTGTATTGTAACATCACAGTCCTACCTTTGCTTGACAAATGACGACACCTGTGATTGGCTGATCGTCGTGGCCAATCTTGTATTGTTACCTCAGGGTATAACGTGCACCAACTCTTTTGAATTCCAAAATTGCGCATTATGATTCAAAATGGCCAACTCGAAAACCAATCGTTTTTGGCACTTTCGATTTTTTATGCCTTCGGTGACTTATGCTAAATTCTACACTGCCCTATTCCAATTTTGAAAATTTCGGTGGACATGACAAAAGTTAAAATTAAAAGAAACACTTTGTTTTTGTTTTTATTTTATTCCCCATTGTACACTTTAATGCAATAAAAGTCGTAAACAGTATCACTTGGTTATGTGAAATAATTCACTTGTTTGAATTTAACATAATTATATATTCATTCTCGGCGACCACCACTACAAACACACATACGAAATATGTAATCTACAATAGATACATAAAAAGGTGTTTCTAAAGACCATTCGATTACTTATGGTATTCATCAAATATTTGACTTATAATTTCCTTAATATTCCATACTGATGAAGCAAACCGATATACACACAACACCGCTGTGAAAGCAAAAACTAATTAATAATGTACAACAACAAACGGGCGATGATGAAGGTGAAAGGTAGTTTCACTTTGTGATAATACCGGTGTGGCAGGAGAGATGGTCCGCCGGTCTCACAGTCCGGGAACAATGGTGAACAATAGGGCAATCGATTCAGTTGACTCTTCACGTAACTTTAGTTTCACGATTTATTCCGTTGTCATCTACGGAGCCCGGACTGTGGTTCCTGCCGGACCATATCTCCTTTCACACCGGCAACTAAAACAAATTGACATTGCTCAGGTGCAAAAGTAACAGTATAACTTAGTTTGTTTTAACAGACTTAAATATAATTATGTTATTTGACGGATTTGAACAAAAGAACGTGAGATTTTCAGGTGTTTGGTATTACCTGAACTCCATCGTGCGTTAGACAACATCAAACAACGAAGAAGGACGACCCATAGCGCACGATTCATAGCAGAATCACTACAATTTGACACTTTTACCCTCGTCTTCCCAACACGGTTTACCAAGGGGGTGCTCCCCTCGAGAATTCGTTATAAAGCACCAGATGCTAATAATTTTGATACCAGTGTATGGTCCTTCTCTTTCCATTGATCCTATAAAATTAAGTACCAACATACCTAGTATGGGAACGCTGTGCATGAATTACACCGATATCGGGTCACGTGCTGTTGCCTTTTGAAAACACGGACATTTATTTCGGATTTTATTTCTAAAATGGTACCACCTGAAAGCGACAAACAAACAAAAAATCAACTTGTACAGCTTCTATAGACTAGGTTTGCTTGTGTCATGATGTGTGAGTAGTACGCCTCTCTCTCTCCATCTCTCTCTCACACTAACAGTGATTTGCTAAATAAAAAAATTAAAAATATCAAAAATCAGATTTGTCCGTGTCTGCAAAAAGTATATCTATCTAAACATACCATACAAAGACTGAAAGTAACCTAATAAGGACAGAATCGGATATTTTAGTCATTACTGTCTGTACGGACACTTACTACAACACCTAACTGCATTGAGATTCGTATCTTTGAATACTGCTGTTTTCTTCCTTTTCTGTCCATTTTTCAATCGCAAAAAATAACTTATGCGAATTCTACAGATTTATCCTTCAAATTTATTCCTGCAATATTAAATATTTTGACTCGTTTGAGTAAATCTCTGATAGTGCCTTTAAAATCTGTTCACTGATATACGATCCTTTTAATAGTATTTGTACTTTATGCTATCACTGTACTTAAATCACAGTCTACAAAAGCTTCAATCCATCCATTGAATATTTGAGTGGATAAATAATATTGTGTTCATAAAAATAATCGATCATAAGCCAATGATTTGTTTGGTTACAAACACACAAATTACCGACATCTAACGCCCACGCTGCCTTGAGAAGTGTCTTGACTGGCTTATAGTTTACGTAGAATGTCCTTACAAATGATGATGAGCTATCCAAATAGAATATGATAAAGAAACAAAATACAGAACAACGTTTATTGGGTAGGTTTTTCGGCATACTATGCTGGCTATTTGAATTAAATTGACCCATTTCGCATGTAATTGGCTCAAATGTTTCATATCTAAATGAAAGTTTCCAGTAAGGACATTCAAGGCAGGAGAGCATAATCTGCTTCTTCGGCTTAGCCTACATCGCAGTAAATTTTATTTTTCAAACAAAAAGCTTGGTTTCTCGATATAATAATGGTAAACATTAAGTTGATAATGCCCCTCATCTCGGTTCATGGCGATACCATTTTTTTATTTGAATCGCCTCCTTGATCCCTCTTTTATATCTATCCTGCACCGTCCCCATCCAATAACATGGTTTTTGCCTGCTACGTGTTCTGTTATGTCTGACTTGTTAACAGAAAATTCTTTTCTGCTGAGTCAGTTTTGCTTACTTTTGCAACTTCTGTTTTCTATTTTTCTAGTCGTGTACCACATTTTCTGACAGTATCGCCAATGTAAACGTGATCACAATTGATATAAGGGATATTGTAGATGTCATCAGTATTGTTGGGTCCCGTTTATCTGTAGGATGGACCAGCAGGTTGCGGAGAACATTTATTGAAAGGTTTCATTGCTGTAGAAATATTATATTGTTTCATGATTCTGACGAATTTTTTTCTTTGACGTAAGGAAGGACAGCAAAATCTCTATTTTTCTCTCCATTTCATTCTTTACAACCCGACAACTTTCTTTATCTTGGGTTTCTCTATCTGATATTGTACATGTTCAAATGTCCACTTTGAGTGGTTACTAGTTTGCGGTGCTTCTTGATCTTTCTTTTCTTTCCGTCTTTTATCCTCCTCTTCTGTTACTATGTTGTCTTTCCTGTCATACAGAGTGCGAATGACACCTAGTTTTTGGTGAAAGGGATGGTGAGAGTTGTAATTGAGATACTTGTCTGTGTGTGTTGGTTTGCGATACCCCAGCATCTTGACTGAGTGCCATCCCCCCTTTTCACAATTCTCGCCATCAAAATTCCCCAGCTGCCAAATCAGCTGGCAACACCGTTGCTAGGAGAGGCTACACCACCATTGGGATTAGCATTCTCATCTAAGTGCTGATGAAAGCAACAGTTTGTAGTTTTTTTTTTGTTTTTTTTTTTTTTTTTTTGCTGAAACATCCTCAAGTAAGTGAAGTTGTTTTGGAACGTATCTTTATTAGAAAGCTTACTAGATTAGAAATGTTAAGTAAGGAAAGACATGTGATGAACCAGCCGTATCGTTAAACGATGTAGCAAAAATGCCTAACTAATTAATCGCGCATGCGTCAAATTTATAGGGAGGTTGATGGTCTTTGGTAACAACAATAACAAGTCTTGTTCACGGAATAAGGCACGCCAAGCGTAAGCTACGTAACAAGGACAGTGCTGGGAGACTAGACACTCCAATTTTACGTGTCACACGATGTTGTGATTCGAAATTTAAGGTTAATTGCTAATGTCGTATTTTTTATGAATGGTCAACAAGTGTTTTGAATGATGTAAGCTTACTCGCCCAATAACTCGTATTTCAATGTGTAATAATTTGTTGCTTTCCAAAGAGCTGAATATGAAAACGGCGCAAAATACTTGCCACCATTAAAAAAAATGTTTAAAATACAGCTACAATGAAGTTACCGAACAAAAGCAATATACATACATGCAAACCAGAGACCCGGTTTCGAAACCCGAATTTCGATTGTGATTTGTATTATTCTTTATATTATTATTATTTTCAATCTTTTTTTATCAATGCATGTAATGCTACACTGCTGGAACACCTTTGACTTGTTCTCACCCCAAATCCAGTGCCAAGCATGCTACAGTGTGAATGGATAAACTTTTAAAGAACATACCCCTCATGGTGTTGCAGAAAGACATTTTTAGGAAAATCTGTATTCTGATCGCAAAAACATATACGTCAAGTGATTTGTTTTTATTTATTTACAGTTTGTTATAAATGAGCATATTGTTTTCGCTATTTAAGCTCTAGTTTCTTTATATGAGCAATGCTGTGCGAAATATCACACACCGTTATTGAACACATCTAGAACGATTTCCCTCTTGCAGATAATATAACACAATACCCATGTAATAAATACTTCCGTGTAAATATTAAGGGTAGAGGACAGAATATCGGAAACAAATTCACAAATTGCTGCATGTGAAGATATTTTATTGTTTGTTTGTGCCACCGCTTCTCTATGTGAAGTTATAATTTCATAAATTCTTAAAGGAATTAGCAGCGATAATGTGAGAGAATCGAAACAAATGTTTTAAATCAGGGATAAGTGTGTATAATTCACAAACAACTTCTTTATTGTAGAAACAAAATACCAAAGAGTGAAAATGAAGTATTTGAGGAAATTTGTCATACCGTCTCCCGTAATAGACAATACAGCGACGGCGTCTCAAAATCTACACTAAACAGCTGATTGTGGTTTACACCAGTACAGAATAAACAAAGATCAATAATGTTTGTGTTTTTGAGGTCAAACTGTATTGATCATGGTGCACAATATTCACGCTGAAAATCTGTGGTATTCACCGGGAAAGAGTTTTCTGATCTCAAATCGGAATTTTGATACGCAACGTATAGAAATTACAAAATCAGATAAAAAGTACTGCCTTGTCTTTAATACACGATTTCAAGTCAAACACTTGCAGGTTAAGTTCGCATATCCATGCCAGTAATAAAAATATAAAAATTATGAATTTGGATGATTTTTTTTCGATGTTTCGGATTAGCAAATCGCTGCTAATCCCTTTAAGTTGAGAAAAGTTTTCAGCGTTAAGCGTTATTATGAAGACCTGATCAGGTTCTATACAACTAACCTGGTTCATCTTCCAATTAAATTCAAGCGTCAAAGTAAGTTATTATGAATCAGAGTTTATTCGAACAATGTTCTATAGACTTGATTAAAGGCCATTATTTCCTCCGTGATCCGCCGCCTTTAATTACTCCCTGCAAATAACACCAGAGCTCAATGTGTCACATTTTATTTAGCTTGCCACATCTTGACTTTGTTACAATTACTTGGTCTAGAACATGAAAAGCGTATTTGTTGTGGAATGTTTGACGAACTACCATACCACGAGGCTGTGTCATTAATCTTGTTTCACGTTTGATATATCTAATGACCACTTAATTGTAGAAATGAAATACAGCAGGCTTCTTTATAATAATTGCACTTTAGGCGGAGTGGACATTAGCTGTTAGAGTAGTCAAAGTTGTTATCATATCAAGGTTATGGTCAGAAACTACTCTCTAAACGCAAAGGGGTGAATATCTTTTAGAGTGACTTAAATTGTTTACACCTAAAAAATATCTTTTAGTTCAAGTTTATTCTTGAATAATTTAAAAAAAAATATCAGGAGAAAATTGGACCAAAAATAAAGTATGAAATTTCAGTGTGGGCCCTGTAGTCACTCTCAAATTGTGAAATTCCCTCTTTTGCATTTAAATCTTGTAGAATTTTAGTATGTATTTGGTCGTTAGTCTTCGTTTTACTTTTATTCTTTACCTTGGTATGCTTTTACATAGATACATACAATGGAAAAGAATTAGTTGTAAACACAGTTGAAGTAAAGTCAGTGAACTTAATCTGGGCTAAAAAATCACATCGCTTACTTGATTTAAGAGCCATTTCCTACGGCAATCAAAATGGTTAGCGTTATCTGATTACGTACTCAAGAGCACTCATAAGCGTTTTTTTCTGCCACAGCATGGTGTTTTTTCTTGTATATTTTTAAATTGTGATTTTTTTTTTCCATTTCAAAAAAGGGCTAGATTATGATCATTCGCCGGCTACATTGGTAGTAGAAGTATTTCTGAGAGAGGCAGGCGTATATAAACATTGAAACCTTTCATTTGGCTGTTACACCGGGATGATCTTTAAAGTTAAGATATCATTTTCCATTTTTACCTACACAAGATTGATGGCTTCATTGGGTACTTTGCATTGAAGCGGGTGATACTTTGCTTGGAAGGATATAATGGTTTCGTGAAAGTGGCACTAGAACATTTTTGTACACAGGACACCCTCAACATTTGTCAAAACTCAGGGTTTTTACGTTGGTGTTGCTTTTGCATGTGATAACCCTCAGCTTAAATGGATAAAGCAAAAGTAATTTGTATTTAAAACCAATCTGGAGTGGTTTTATTTCAATGACTTATGCTGAACTGAAACTGAAATGCAAGAATATACACATCAGAGTTGTTTAAATTTCACTGTAAACCCTTCAGACAAGTCCATGATCTTATCATTTATGTTAACAATCGCCCAAAGGGTCTTGGTTTACTAGTGTTAGACAAATTTAACTACTACTACTACAGCACGCAACAGAAGGACTTAAAGTGACAGGAGGAGATTTTTTAGGATATGAATTTCTCTCAAATTTCACTGGATCGGTTGTAGACCGCCTACCGAGAACGTTTGGAAGGTTTATTGGACACACTAGTATAGTCCCTGAAGAAGAAATACACACACTACGTGGAAAAAAATTGTTATTGAGCTGATTTTTTCACCAGACGTGCAGACATGCAGAATACATCATATAACAACATATCCAAAATCCCCATGAATCCCCTTTGGGGATTTTTTTTATCCAAGATGGCCGCCAAATAGCTGACATTGCATATAATTAGCTATATCTTGGCTTCTCAAGTAGTTGTTTTGATGATTTTAGTCTAAATCTAAAGTATCCATGTTTTCCTTGATGCTGAAATTCAAAACGGCCGCCATTACATATAATTTGCTTTATCTCAACTTCAGAACAAGGAAAGAGGGATAAAGAAACAAACAAATAAATTATATCTAAATAAATATATATAAGCGAATAATAAAAATCACAAGAAATAATTATATAAATGAATAAATATAAATAAGTGAATAAGTAAATAGATATAAATAAATAAAGAGAAATTTTGTAAAAGGGACGGGTACAAAAAACGGAACCTGAATTATGTAATAGGAAGTCCTCTTGAGGTGTTTTCACACCCAAATATTGTTTCTCTTCTTTCCTCCCAATTTCTGGGATTCATCTTTTATATATTTCTTTCACACTCCAGTTTCCATTTATGGTACTTGGTTGTAAAAATAGAAATATATATGGCCTATTTCTATGCCCATTTCTGGCAAGACGTACGTGTGTAGGCCAATAATTAATCATGCGTTTATGTGAAAAGTATACGAAAACTGCATTATACTAAACTTCTTAAAGCATTCTTTCGAATGAGTATTATGTTGAGCGGCGTGCTGGTTCTCATTGTGCAGTTTTGGGAAATTGCATTATGATTGAGTTCAAATAACATAACACCCAAGTCATTCTTTCGAATAGACTAAAGATGAACTAAAATTACTACTATTTGGTAATTAGAACAATCCCTTTTCGGGATTATTGCCTTAAACAACGCTCCTATATATGCGTCTATCGCAAGCCATAAAGGCCATTACGTATTGTCGCAACGCGTTGCGACATTTCGACAACGCGTTGCGAGAAAGTAGCAAAGCGTTGCGAGAAAGTAGCAACGCGTTGCGGCGTCGGCCAATTAGAATGACGAATTTCTGTGACGTATTTCAAAAATTAGACCCACAACGCGTTGCAAAGTATCTAGCAACGCGTTGTAGAAACTCACAACGCGTTGCGAGCCTTCACAACGCGTTGCGATCTTCACAACGCGTTGCGACCTTCACAACGTGTTGCGAAGGTTCACAAGCCATAAGTGTCATAACGTGACGTAACGTGTTTTCACACCCAAATATTGTTTCTCCCAATTTCTGGGATTCATCTTTTATATATTTCTTTCACACTCCAGTTTCCATTTCTGGTACTTGGTTGTAAAAATAGAAATATATATGGCTTATTTCTATGCCTATTTCTGGCAAGACGTACTTGTGTAGGCCTATAATTAATCATGCGTTTATGTGAAAAGTATACGAAAACTGCATTATACTAAACTTCTTAAAGCATTCTTTCGAATGAGTATTATGTTGAGCGGCGTGCTGGTTCTCATTGTGCAGTTTTGGGAAATTGCACTATGATTGAGTTCAAATAACATAACACCCAAGTCATTCTTTCGAATAGACTAAAGATGAACTAAAATTACTACTATTTGGTAATTAGAACAATCCCTTTTCGGGATTATTGCCTTAAACAACCCTCCTATATATGCGTCTATCGCAAGCCATAAAGGCCATTACGTATTGCCGCAACGCGTTGCGACATTTCGACAATGCGTTGCGAGAAAGTAGCAACGCGTTGCGAGAAAGTAGCAACGCGTTGCGGCGTTGGCCAATTAGAATGACGAATTTCTGTGACGTATTTCAAAAATTAGACCCACAACGCGTTGCAAAGTATCTAGCAACGCGTTGTAGAAACTCACAACGCGTTGCGAGCCTTCACAACGCGTTGCGAGCTTCACAACGCGTTGCGACCTTCACAACGTGTTGCGAGCTTCACAACGCGTTGCGAGCTTCACAACGCGTTGCGAGCTTCACAACGCGTTGCGAGCTTCACAACGCGTTGTAAACTTCACAACGCGTTGCAAAGTATCTAGCAACGCGTTGTGAAGGCAATAAGGGCATAACGTATTGCCGCAACGCGTTGTGAAGGCAATAAGGGCATAACGTATTGCCGCAACGCGTTGTGAGAAAGTAGCAACGCGTTGCGAGAAAGTAGCAACGCGTTGCGAGAAAGTAGCAACGCGTTGTGAAGCTCGCAACGCGTTGTGAGAAAGTAGCAACGCGTTGTGAAGGCAATAAGGGCATAACGTATTGCCGCAACGCGTTGTGAGAAAGTAGCAACGCGTTGCGAGAAAGTAGCAACGCGTTGCGAGAAAGTAGCAACGCGTTGCGAGAAAGTAGCAACGCGTTGCGAGAAAGTAGCAACGCGTTGTGAAGGCAATAAGGGCATAACGTATTGCCGCAACGCGTTGCGACATTTCGACAATGCGTTGCGAGAAAGTAGCAACGCGTTGCGAGAAAGTAGCAACGCGTTGCGGCCTCGGCCAATTAGAATGACGAATTTCTGTGACGTATTTCAAAAATTAGACCCACAACGTGTGCGCGTTGCAAACCTTCACGACGCGTTGCAAACCTTCACGACGCGTTGCAAACCTTCACGACGCGTTGCGAGCTTCACAACGCGTTGCGAGCTTCACAACGCGTTGCGAGCTTCACAACGCGTTGCGAGAAAGTAGCAACGCGTTGCGAGAAAGTAGCAACGCGTTGTGACTTTCGGCAACGCGTTGCGGCCTCGGCCAATCAAAATCATGAATTTCTGTGACGTATTTACAAAAAATAGTCCACAACGCGTTGCGGCAATACGTTGTGACTCTTATGGCCTTCACAACGCGTTGCAATCCTTCACAACGCGTTGCGAGCTTCACAACGCGTTGTAAACTTCACAACGCGTTGTAAACTTCACAACGCGTTGTAAACTTCACAACGCGTTGTGAAGGCAATAAGGGCATAACGTATTGCCGCAACGCGTTGTGAGAAAGTAGCAACGCGTTGTGAAGCTCGCAACGCGTTGTGAGCTTTATATTTTTGAATACGTCACAGAAATTCATCCAACGCGTTGTGACTTTCTCACAACGCGTTGCGAGAAAGTAGCAACGCGTTGTGAAGCTCGCAACGCGTTGTGAGAAAGTAGCAACGCGTTGTGAAGCTCGCAACGCGTTGTGAAGCTCGCAACGCGTTGTGAAGGTTTGCAAACGCGTTGCAAAGTATCTAGCAACGCGTTGTGGGTCTATTTTTTTTAATACGTCCCAGAAAATCTTGATTGTGATTGGCCTACACCGCAACGCGTTGCCGTAATGTCGCAACGCGTTGCCGAAATGTCGCAACGCGTGTCTTTAGTTCTCGCAACGCGTTGCGGCAATACGTTATGGCCTTATGGCTTGCGATATGCGTCAGTTGACGCGCTCTTGCAGGATACTGCAAAGGAAAGTATATGTCAGTGAGAAGATAATTATATGTAATGGCAGCAAATTGGCATCCATTTTGGTGGCTAGTGGGATTTTTGACTTCAATGATTTAGATTTAACAAAAACTGAAATCTTTGAACCTCAACATATTCAAAAACATGAAATATAGCTAATTATATAAAATGGCGGCCATTTTGGATTTTGGCGTGAAGGAAGTCATTAGTGATTTAGATTTGTACATGATTGGATTCTTTGACCCCCAAAATATAGTCAAAAAACACTAAAATCATCAACATCTACTTTAAAAGCGGAGATATAGCTAATATGGCGGCCATCTTGGATAAAAATTTTTCCCCAAAGGGGATTTTGAATATGTTGTTTAATGATGCATTCTGCTTATCTGTTGCAAAAATCAGCTCAATAACATTTTTTTTCCGGGTCAAAAACCCAGGGAACACACTAACAGGTGCAAAAGAAAACCGCAAACCTTGCTTTGAACTTGCCTGCTATCGTAATCATTCCCCATAGAAACCATGCTTTGACTTTCTGTCGATCGTGCACGACAGAAACTACTAAATCATCATTACGACGTATTCGGCTTTTTCACTTCAGGTGTGGTGTGATCTAATACATTGGTAAGCATTCCAAATATGTAAAAAACATAGGTTCGAGAAAAATTGAGGGCGCATCTTTCTGAAATCCTCGCATGTCTCTTTAAAGTCCGATTGTGATGTTATACGTTACTAATTGTGATGGAAATGGTGGGCCGTGGAATTGATATGGGCCTTCTATCAGGTTGTTTCAGATCCGTAATTTTGAGCTAGGGGCAACTTTCACGCTATTCGCTAATTGAGCTAACAAACCATGGTTGGAAACAGATTTGCTAACCACCCTAATACTTAAAGTTGTTGAACCACCCTTCTCTATACCTGTGACGTTTTAGCTACCCTTTATTTAACTGTGCTAATGACATCTTGTGAGTTAAGAATATTGAGGAATGATGATGAAGAAAAGCGGCAAACAATAGCATGATTCTAGCAGCCGGACTTAGTGCAAAACGTGCTTGGTGGCGGTTTGGGTAAACCTACAACTGAAATAACTACCGTTTAAAGTAGTTACCATTCTGGCGGCCATTTTCACACTTGTGTTCCATGATACATTCTTTATAGTGATTGACCCACTGGAAAATATACTGGTAACAAAACTGCAACTCTTTCATATAACAAACTTTTCAAGAAAAAAGGGGCGATCAATATACCATAGGGGCTGAAAATGATACCCTTCGCGACGCCATCTCCGTACCCCCCCCCCGTTTCCACTAAGAACCCCGCGGAGGCAACAGGTATAATGTAAGTATACCTTTTAATAATTATCGTGCTGTATAGGTAAATAAATACAATATAACGTACACATAATTATTTGGCATTTAGAGTAAGAGCCTGTTTTAATAAGATGTTTATTCCGCGGTCCTAGGTCCCGTAACACGAAACCATAAGTGAAATTTGTAGTTGACATGGGGAGTAGTACAGTTTGTCATGAGTCAGGACGAAGACCACGAAGTTCAACAAACTAATCTATTGCTATGTTGATTGAAGTAGCTTGGACTTGTTTCATTGAAGCATTTATAAGGATATAACTTCATTTTAGAGTTAATCTAATAACGCGCAGGTAACCAGTAAAAAAGTAAACAAGAAGCTATTCATCCTTTCTGTCTCTTAAATCAATTTGGCAGCCCAGTTCTGGAGCTTTTGTAGGTTGTCTAAATGAATTTCTATTCACCAGGTAGAGCGTGTTATAGAAAGCTTATTTTATATATTCGAAAAGCTTACAGGAATTAAAGATGGTTTACACTTTACCTGCTTTCTTAAGTGATGGACGCCTCTCGGACTTAACACCAATAGATTTAATCTATCGTTCTTCTACCGACCTTGGGTATAGTTTGATTTGTTAGAGCGCCCTGCTAGAAATATGGAGGATGCCGGAAGTAAAGGAGATATAGTCCGCCATAGACGACAACGGAATAAAGCGTGAAGCTATTATTGTGTGAAGAGTCAACTGATTGGTTTTTTTCAAACACTTGTGTTCGCTGGCCAGCTTTAGGAAAAGATTAATAAAATCCATCCTTGTCTACCTGGAGAACTAAATATTAATATTCAATCATTTCAATAACGTACAATTTTACATAAAAATTCTGTTTTGTAAAGTGGCGGATACATCTGGGACATAATACATATAGATGCTTGCTAGCTTAATTTGTTAGAGTGCCGTGACAGTAATGCGGAGGTTACCAGTTCGAATCCGACCATGCCCGCATTGTGTTTTTGCAATGCTTGAGTGAGCTGGGCAACTTCAGGTACAGATTAATAAAAATTCACCCTTGTCTGCCTGTTGTGCTAAGAAGTTATTTTTTCAGTTTGTTATAAATGAGTATAATTGTTAAAGTTATTGAAGCGGATCTCCGCGCTACGCTTCGGTCAACATGATCATCATTGAGGTTGCAGAGCAGGGCCGTAGCCAGGGGGTGCGGGGGTGCGACGCACCCACCCCCCCCCCCCCCACAAATGATAAAGGTCCGCTTTATGATGTTGAGGTCCGCCTGGTCATGTTGAATGTCCGTGTTGTCATTCAAAGTGTGCGTTTTGCCTAAATTATGTTATTTTAAGGGTTGTGGTGCATGGTATACGAATGACTAAGCAGCTGTTAACATTGCATTACGCATGGCTGGTGTTACTATAATTTGAATATTTTGAATATTTTTTTGAATATTCAAAATATTCTGTCTTCTCAACGCTTGACGTCTCAACGCTTGTCAATGTCATGTTAGCCCCCCCTTCCCCTCCCCCACCCCACCACCACCCCCTCCCCCACCCCCACCCCCACCCCCACCCGTCTTCAGAATTTGCAGGCGACGCTGAAAAAAATCATGGTGTCACCGGCAAGCCAGCCGGCGACATATTGGGTTTTTTTGTACGCAAAAGGTCCGCTTCTGGCAAGTCCGCACCCCCCCACATAAATTCCTGGCTACGGGCCTGTTGCGGAGATTCAAAACCCCAACGGGCAACTTCACCATTATGACGTTCTAAATACCGCTACTTGACGTTCAACACATGAGGCCAATCGTCGCGTGTTGGCGCTGTTTATTGTGTATGGTGGATGATGGACCCAATTCAATGAAGCATATTGCGCTGCATGAGTTTGTTTTAACTTATAAAAAAAAAAACGCTCAAATATAAGCATATAATAAAAAAAATATAGTGAAAGTTTCCATTTTTTTTATTGTATTCAGTTTTTTAATTTTTTGTTTTTTTCAAAAATTAATCTTTAAATTACTTACGTTTATAATGTTTATAATTCTCTGATTGGTATGCGTTGTTCCCCTCAATACAAATATTCACATTATGATGTTACTATTACGTAATTAGCCAAGGCAGGCATGAAAATAACTGGATATACATGTAGGGTGGTAAATTGATATTTTGCAATTGTATTTGGCTCAAAACATTACGGTACTAAAAATGTTCCGTATATAAAACTAGTCCCTTGCCATAATTTAGAGCAAAAAAAAAACAAACAAACAAACATGAAATGTATTTATTTCTAACAGTTTTTGTGCCAAATTGAATTTGCTCTCTTCCATATTTTGGGGTGTATTGGAAAATGACAGTATTGCTGCAAAGCGAACGTTATTACGCCATGCTGATCTAATATTATCCGTTGAACCCTTTTTGGTATACATGGAGAGAGGACCATAGTTATGCATTGGGACCAAAATGAAGTATCTGCCATATTCTGACGTCATACTAGGCATATTGGTTGATCTCCCACTGGGGGTACCACCCACTTCGATCACTAATATCCATCGCTACCTATATCTTTTTTTTTTCTTTTTCTTTTTGCGTGGAAAGGAGCGTAAATGTCAATACCATCATGAGCCGCCACCACCTTTAGTCGATTCCTGAATACAGTCATCTCGGAGGTTTTCACCACGTAATCGACGAATCATTTGTCTTCCATCTTGATGGTCAAGGATGTAGCGGCTCTCGCCAATAAACACAACATTTCACCAGTGTCTGATTGTAACCTTCTGTGCTCCATTAGCCCAGCGAAGTCGATCAACTCTGTGGTGAATAATTGGGCGTGGACATTTGGTCACTCGTCTTGCTCCGTAAACATGTTAATCAATCTCCGATCTACAGTTTGGAGGGAAACGTTGATTCCATAGTGTCTTATCCACAAACGACGAAGACGGCTCGTTGGCATTTTCTGGGCTCTACGGCACAGATATCTAACTAGAAAAATAACGCTACTTCCCTTTTTTGCGGTGATCGTCAGGTTGGTAGTCATTTTCGTCTATGGCTATACCATACAACACATGCTTCGTTTATGTACATAAAAGGGTTACTGGTTCACATTAAAGAATGGATTAAATCGATCTTCAGGTGAGGCCACGCAAACATGTTGCCTCGTCCACGCCACATAATGCATTTATGTCTTTAGTTAAAGGCTGACTCAGAGATTTTGAAATATATTTTTTTTTTTGGTGTAGTAATTAAAAATGATATTCCATAACTAAAGATAGTCACCTAAAATGCTTAATACCTAAAATGCTTAAAAACGACTGAAAACAGCATATTACTCTACAAAACAATAAGGGTGGATGATCTACTCCAGACCTTTAAGATTAAGAAAGCGTTAAACCATGGTACATTATTATGAACTGATCAAGAGAGCTAACCTCGTGCATCTTCGAATTAGATTCAAGCTTCAAAGTAACTTGTTTTGAATCAGAGATTCTTCGAACATTTTTCTACATGTATAGACCCGATTAAAGACCATTATTTCCTCGGTGATCTGACGCCTTGAATTACTCTCCGCAGATAACACTATACCTCTATATGTCACTCGTCATTTAATTTGTAACATCTTTACTTAGTTACAATTACTTGTCTAGCACATGAAAAGCGTATTTTGTGGACTGTTGGACGAACTACCATACTACAAAACTATAGATAATCTTGTTCACATTTGATATATCTAATGAACTATTTTGTGAAGAAATCAAATACAACAAGCTTCTTTATAAATGCACTTTTAGTGGACATTACTTGTTGGAATAAATTTTTTGTTAGCAACTATATGTTGAGGAATTACATGTTCGTATTATTTTGTTCATTTACTTTTCCAAAGCCTTTTTGTGTTCTTGTAAAGATACACTACATTGAATAAAAGAGAACAATTTGAAGTTGTAGGCACATATTTGAAAAAAATCAGTGAACTTAATCCGGGCTAAAAGCACCGCATCACTTACATAATTCAAGAGTCGTTTACTATGGCAATCAAAACAGTTAGCTTGTTGAATCTCCTGATTATCGCAGCAGCACTCAATCTTTTACACCTAGTGTGTGCTGCTAATTCTAATTTTTGAACTGTGATTTTTTTTCTTTATTTTTTTTTATTTCAAAAGAGGGCTGGATTAAGATAATCATAGCTGTTCTCTGACTGCAAGTATTTATCAGAGAGGAACGTTGAGAAACGCTGAAAAACACACGCGCATGACCTTTAAAGCTGAGATATATTTCATTTTCGCCTACACGCTAGTGATAGTTTCATTATGTTTGCTAAATTGTAATGGTGCTAGGCGGGTAATACCCTTCATTTATACGTCCTTATCAAAATATAAAAACACAGAATCAAGAGTACAACACGTGTTGTCGTAATATTACGCCGTGTCGAGTGTCACCGAAGTAGATATCACATGTATATACTATAATCCTATCCTCTCGATTTCCACCAAAAAAAATAGTATTCAAGCATTATGCCCGTATTAACCCAGTTATGTGTATTGGTATTCATATGACATGAAATGGCACAACCAGAATGAATAATTCATACGATGTATAGCAGTTTTAGGCTCCTTAAAGAACGAATCTTTTAATATTTTCTTATTTACTCAAAAGATTTGTGTTCGCCATGACAAGCACATTTCCTGAGACGGATGTAGCATCTAACATTCAGAGATTATCTAAAGAAGATAGAGCACTCCCTCTATTTTTGGGTAACGGAAGTGGACTTCCCACGGGAAAGGACGCCCAAGTGTCTGGTAGATAAAACCAACGAAATCGCTTATTTCACCAATCTTTGTAGAATTGCTTGAATAATTTACAGCGTATTCGTAGGTTTATCACTTTTGATGCTTCCAAACATGCTGTACGATCTTTGGTCTTGTTCCGCATTGACTATGCCAACTCGTTACTATATAGCGCCAATGAAATAGACCTCAAAAGCCTCCAGCGCTTGCAAAATAAAGCTGCGCGCTTGGTGTTCGCATGCGGTCGTGACCAGCGTTCGTCACAATTTTTGATCACTCTAAATTTGTAAAAAGTGTTGGATAGTAATTATGGTGGTACAGGACGAAGGACGTCTTCTTCTGATGTTACAGTGCTTGTTATTCCTCGTACCAAGCGTAGATTTGGCGACAGATCATTTAACGTAATTGGTCCTAGGCTGTGGAACAAGCTTCCCGTGTACAAAAGGTTTGAATGCTGGAAGTGTTTCCTTAAGGAAAGGAGTCTATACAAAGATTGTATAGGGGTCAATTTTTTTAAATTAATCCAATCATGTTGAAATGTGTACCACATTATTTGTCTAACCATAAGGATTCAGAAAAGGTATAGTTTGTACTATCTAACGCCTAAAGTTCAAGATTTATAGGTTAAAAGAACATTAATAACCAATTTTAAAGTTGCTTCGATTTGGATAAAAATAATGCGAATCATTGGCGGAGTTTTAGGATTAATGCTTAGTTTCCGAGGGGCCACAGAAGGTCAAAGATCATTGCATTCAATGGAGCTTGATCTTGTTTCCCCCTACTTAAGTAGTGGACGTGTTATTGCTCACTTCATAAACGTATTGTTGCCGAGCAGTACGACTTAGTACATGTCCGAACAATGTCTGCATGAGCCTTTTCAATGGTGTACAAACAGTTCCATAGCACCGAACCTGTCCACAATGCTATATCCTGGACTATAGAGAACCAGAGTGTTACTGTGCTGCTGTTGATGGAATTGAGCAGTGCATTTGACACTACTGATCATGGGGTGTTACTTGCCAGAATACATCTTCTTGGTATGAATGTTGACACTTACATTTGGTTGTATCCCTCCGAAGGACAAAGTTTTTTATACAAATGTCAAATTACAGTCTTACGCTCATGTGAGCAATGGTACGATTTTATATAGCACACTGCTTACTGAAGTAACTACCACCTTGGGTTGGTATTGCAAAAAACAGAGTAGTGGCGAAAAACGGAAGGACCCAGAATGTTTCGGACCACTAATCTCGAGTTTGCGAGTGCTATTCGTATTACTTACCCACCAGACCATGGAGTCGGGATCTGGTGAGAAGCCGTCTGTGTGATAAGCCGTCTGCCAGTCTGATAATAAGTGGCGTAATTCGTAATGCTTACATGCAGACGACGGTGCTCAATCTCACTCAAAAGAGGCGAAACTCCAAAATGAATCGAAATAGATACATCAATGTACACTGCAAACCACTTTTTTGTTTTGTTTTGGTTTTTTTTTCTGAAACAAACGAAACAATCACTTGGAAGATTTTTATCGAAAGCTTTTAACTTTTTGCGCACCGGTTGCATGTTCATTTGGGTGATTCCCCTTGATAAGACGAGGGTAAAGACTAATAAATACATTCAAGGTGAATCATGTAAAAGAGCAAGATCAGCTTTCTGATCGACAGCTACATATCAGCGAACATAGGTCAATTTCCCACCCATGATCAAAGCAACATTATATGGCGCCGTATGCCAACTACTAAGTGTTCCATGTATTAAAGGGGGATGACCCGAGTTAAGTCTTAATTGTTCCATCTTGAGAGAATGGCCTTCACACGCCAAAACCCCATCTGTACTGTTTCTCACCGATATGTCAACACGTTTTGAAGTGCTAGCTAAAGCGGGATGGCTGTAATCCCCATAAGGACTGTGTAAATTAATATTTGTCGAAAAAATGGTGCTGATTTTCACTCATAACATCCGACAAACACATTATTAGCCCTAAGAGTTCACAGGGTACATGAGAAAAATAATAGCTTTCCTCTGATACCAATATTATGAACACTTTCCGATAAATATGTGGTTCCCTGTAGAAGGCTATTGCGATCGGACCATGACCTTTAAGAATCTATAAAGCGCAACAAATACTGCGTTCCAAACAATATAAACCAATTTTTTCATGAATGGAAAAACGAAGAATCCGTAATGTTGCTGTAATATGTCGAACAACCTGGAAAAAGTGAAGAGAATGCTGAGGAATCCCGATCCTCCCGATATTAATGAAAATTGAGTGAGGCGGGAAGAGCGCACACCCTTAGAAATAACGATTTTGAAACATGGTTATTACGGTAAGCTTTTACCCTTGGTATACATGAGCCTTTTTGGAAACATCACACTGGTTTTAGTTGGGAGTAAAGCTCCACGATATTTAAACTTTTTGATCGAGGAAGAAGCGGCGAGATTAAAGAAAACGCCTAGGCGGTTCTGGTATGTAAATGTTTGCAAATTAAAAGCCCATTAAATATTCTTGGATACTATGGGTCAGTTCATACTTCATCGCTAAATAGGAGTTTCAACTAGTATTACTGGCGAGCAAAGTATGAAGTACCCACATTTGAAAGCAATGACGAAGGACATTTAGGGTTTTGAAGTAGAACACAGGCAAGATATCGCTGTATGCCTTTGTTTTACTTTAAAAATAAATACCCCCCCCCCCCCCCACACAAAAGGAGATAGGAGGATTTTCCGGCCCACACCGTTCGCCTGGTCAATCACAGACGTTGGAAGTGGGTTGTTTTCACGAGAATTTAAGCGATTTATTGTAAAATATATCGGAACAT
Organism: Ophioderma brevispina; assembly: GCA_023653785.1. Taxonomy (NCBI): domain Eukaryota; kingdom Metazoa; phylum Echinodermata; class Ophiuroidea; order Amphilepidida; family Ophiodermatidae; genus Ophioderma; species Ophioderma brevispina. The sequence continues at coordinate 39,985 of JAMKCH010052665.1, forward strand.
ATATAAAATGAAAATCCCTAAAAAAACGTACCAGATGGGTTTTCATGGCCATTGGAAGTATTTCTTGCGAAACAATCCAGAGTTTATTCCGACCAATATACACAACTCTACAACGATCATGGAAGCTACCATGTTTATTCCCCGGGGTTTATTCCCTGTGGTATATTAACAACGCCGCACGCAATACCTAAACAGAAGCCAGCGAAAATTATCCCATACGCGCCATATATCACGTGCAGTTGCCACAAGCCTCATCCTTTTGAACTTCGTTGACACACTAAGGATAGGAGCGCAGTTAGTTTAGAATATTTATTGCAAAAAACTACACTTTTTTAAAACCTCAGATGATATGAGAAAAATGTTAAGCGGGGTGTTTTAGAGATTTCATTTGGATTAACAAAAGGTTTTAGTTGGCCTATAAACACTACAACCATGAAAAAGTGGGGAATTGAAAAGGGGTCGCGTAATATTTTGTTTTATCGCAGTCGCACAGTAACCACTGATCTCAATATACAATGGATTGGCTACACAAAGTTTATATATTAGATGAATGGAGCACCGGGCGGGCATCTTGGTCTACCGAACACAATTACCCATTCCTGAGACACCTTTGAACAGACGTGGTATCCCGGGTTGGCCCGTTTTAGGGACATGCCCATCCCATACGCGCAAATAACAATGAGCTAACTGAATTGGCTTGATTCTGTTAGTCTGTTATGACGTTATCCACATTTCATGGGAACAATGATTTTGTATAAATGACCAGGCTCATAAACCCAGCTTGGGCTCTTTTTTGGATGACCAATATGGCCATCAGTGCTTCAATTACGAAGCCCAGGTTTCCAATAAATTGTTATAGAGATCAGTGTTCGAAACCCTATAATGCGCGGTTCAGCAATACGTACTTTTCAATGTACAGAGTGCGTCTTCTTTGTTATGATGTAAGAGTTTCCTAATTGTATTTGAAATTTAAAAAACTTTAATTTCTCAAGAATCCCAGGCTCATTTTATAAAATTAGGCACAAAATGTATACCATTTTTGATAAATTTTATATATTTTAAAGGGGAAAACGTTAAATAAAGCTGTGTTTTTAATTCCAGGTTGTTAAAAAAGTAGTTAAACGCGATAGTCTTTCATACAGGCCAGAACTTGACTAACCACCGAACATCTTTCAATTGGTGTGAAAGACTAACATGGCTTGTGGCAAAACGATACGTAAAATAATCAAACGTGCGGCTTCCTTAAATCGTCTTACTGCTTCGAAAGTTAAACGTGAAAATATGTTTTCTTCAAAGGAATACTCCAAGACCATGCCAAACCATCTGGTACGTCATATTGAGGGATATTTCATTATTATGTGCGATAATTTTATACCAATAAATTCCTTTAATGATGAATTGATCATTGTCTGTTGCCGAAAAAATAAAATGGTTCGATTAGATAGGAACGCTATAGTCCTGCGGTACGCTCGTATGACCTTGCAAAGAGTCTGCACAAAAATGTTGATTGTTTCTGGGCAACAAGGAACAGCCAATTCCGTGGCAGATCCTAATGAGCAAATTCTGTCATTTTTGGGACATTTTGAGGAGGAAAAACAGAGGGAAAATTATTTTTAAATGTTTCACACGGAGTTAAAGGTGTATAGATCGACAGTTGATATGGTTCAAGGATTTGTTAAAAAAAGGTATAAATTCCTATATGTACGATCTTTTGTCTTTGCAAGACAACCAAAAATGTTCAAGGGTCCACGGGGATTCAATCAATTATTGAACCGCATTGGTTCCAAAAGTTCGTATGGGAATGTTAAACAGGAAATATTACATTACTAATGTTATCAGCTCAAAGATAAACAGAGGCCAGAGTGCTGAGGGTGAACTTGAACCATTAAAGGTGCGTTTCCGATCACTTACAGGGTTTCGTGTACATAGACGGCTCGATCATTTATTCAAAAAAAATTATAACTAAGTCAAAGACGAGCATTTAACTTGTTGATCTGGAACGATAATGTCATAGAATTAATTGATGAGCTGAAAAATTGAAGGAAAAAATTAGTTTCATGTTTCAATATGCAAAAACACTTGCAAATTGAAGGTGATACCTTCATTTCCCCCTTTGATCGGGAAGGCATATATTAAGTATATACCAATGGAAAGCTTATTTTATAGCGATTTTATATGTAACTGATTAAATTTATGCTACTCACGATTTTGGTACAAGAGCCAAAATGCAATCGTTGCTTTTAGCAAAATCACTTCAGCGAAAGCAATATATTGACGGGCCGCTGTGAGGGGTGACGTCACCGATTGGCAATCGTCGGCAAGTAACAAATCAATTCAAATGTATAGCTCGCTCTGCGCTTGAAGACCATTATTTGCTCTAAATTTGTCAAAACTAAAATCAGAATTAGGAGCAATACAGATACAGATAACGGTCTGACGAAGTAGCTGGTAGATTTGATGGCTATCTATATCCCATCAGTCACCAGAGAAGCAGGCAGAGAAGGCGATTCAGTCGGCATTTTAAACATATTGAATTCCTTGCTTCGTAAACATTGCGCAGTTTTGTTATGGTGAACAAATTGTCGCTTAGTTCAAGAAATTACGCCATGTTCGGTCGATGAGCAGACTTTTACCGAAAGAAATAGCAAGCCACAGGATTCATTATAAAAAGGTTCAATTAACTATATTAAGGTTGACTGTTTCCCGGTCTGAGTAAAAGGCAGATTAAGGTATCCACCGTTACTCCCCCTGATAGCCGCCGTACCTCATGCAATTCCATCGCTTAGCATAAGAGGGTGTAACGAAAATCAATGGAAGAACCGTGTCTTTAAGCATGCGATAGTTTTTGACCACCACACATGCTCCAGGGGCAGGTCTCCCTCACTAACCTTAAAGGCCAGCTATTTATTTTTCTTATTTTTTTTGACCTAGAATTTTTCCCTCTAATCCTCTGCCTCGAACCTGAAAAAATAATGACAATTTTATATATTTTAAAAGAAGCAGTAGCGAGATTCGCTACTGCTATTGTGGTCAGCGCTCAATATAATGAATAGCTCCGCTCTGGAACGGTTGCCACAACCTATGCTCCAGGAGCATTACAGCTTTGCTCTGAGCTCTGCTCGCTACTCACGATTCATCGTATGCGATGGGAATTCAACAAGCGATTTTTTCACATTTCCTTTCTCACATTATGAAGCCGGAATTATACTTACCAATTTACAGAGATTACGGAACCTATTCAACACCAACATTTTCGCTATATTGGCCGAATTCCACACCACAGGCGAATGAGAGCGATTTGGGGTTACTTTACATTTGAAGATGCATTGCGCAACAAGAACTTGGTTGGCAATCGCCTACGTCACCGAATTTACCAATGTCAGAGAAGGAAAGCTTAAAGGTGCAACGCGAGATTTCAAGTCATCCATATTTCTGTGATATGTAGTGATTTCATATTGATTAGATTCTCAATAGATTATCCTCCTTTTTATTTGGTTACAGAAATGAACTTAAACTGAAAACAAAAGGTGATTTGTATATGGTTATCTTTCAATAGAAACATAAGCTGATTTTCGTATTTGCTCCTATCAATAGGAAATTTCACCTTTGTGTACCAAAAAGAAACATTTCTCATCTTAAATCCTTACAGATGGGATAGTTTGGTATAAGCTTACAACCAGCCAAAATCAGCATTTCCACATTTTTTTCGGGACACCTGTTTATGAGAAATCCTCCGTTGCACCTTTAAGCGTATTTTTGGGGTACATCGCAACGAAATCTAGGGTTAGGTTTTTGGATTAATAGCGGCAATATTACACGATTATTTTTTTTTTTGCAAAAGATATTTTTTGAATCCTGAAGTCATAAGCTTCTCATTGGTATATAACTTAAAATATGCCGTCCGAGTCAATGAGGATCACCTTTAAAGGAAATCAGGTCATGATTCGAATATTTGGAAATTTGGATGGTGGAAAGCTTAAGTAACGTAGATACTAAAATCAAAATAAGTTGAAAATTGTCCACATTTGTTGAGTATTTCGCTCTTTTAATTTTCCGCCCAAAGCTTACTCGACAACGATCCGACAAAATCCACATCGCAAGGCAATGGTGACGTCAAAAGTGATGACCATCATATCCGGCAATCGCAGTGTTGCCCGCCACTTTCCTATTCGAGTGCACTGCCAGGGGGGTAGGACCAGCATCCTAACAGCAACAGCCTGAATTTAAATCGGCATCAACAATCGGGCGCGACTCGAGTGCTAGTCCTTTCAAGACTTAACGGTAGGAGGGCGCTATTACGCGTATCGGACGGTTACCCTCAGACTCGCCTAATGTCTAGGCCTGGTCACGAATTTTAAATCTAAATTACCGTTATTGGAAATTACACGATTTTGCTGGTCAGCGGAGTTAATCCACTCACCCCGGACATGTTTTTTTTGAAGTCACTAATTTATCCTTTATTTTATCATGAATTATTACTATTTGTATTGAACTAGGGTTTAAGAGGAGATTTTTGTAATGAAACCGAGACACAAGCTACCATAGTAAATGCACGTAGCTTCCACAAATTACCGTTTGGAAATCCCAAATCCCAATCGAGCAGGTCGTGTCCCTACCCCCCCCCCGTGAACTGCGATCGATGTGTTTTTATATCAATATAATTAAAACACACCGAAATTAACAAAATATGTCCTTCTGTTTTTAACTCTTTTTCTAATTTTAATTATTACTTTCATTAATTCCATCAATATTACCAGTGTCAGCAATAACAATTCGGGTCAACACGATGTTTTGGTCATCACTTTGACGTCACGAGGAGAGCAAATTGGGCGCTTTTGATCAATGAACCATTGGCGAACAATCCGCCCGTTTTCTTTTTCTTCGTTATGTCAAAAAAGCAAAAATTAAGAATGCCTTCTATTTTTGTTCATTTTTCATCAATTGTATTATTTTTTTTAAAAAAAAAAAAAATGTATGTACATATATTTTTATGAATGTAAGTCAACTGAGCTTGACAAACTCTTGACATATTTCCTTTAATGAAAATTTGGTGAAAATCCAATATGCGGCCTGTGATGCTATTTTTTTTCAGGTGCTCACAAAAATAGTCATCAGAAGAAATTAAGTGGACGACAGGCCATTGACATGTTTTATATGAAAGATCTTTGAGACTCAATTTTAGACTAAAAAAATGGTCTTTGGTTTTCGAAATCTCAAAATAATGGGAATATTGGTAAAAAACCAAAATAGCTTGATATGCAATAAATATCAGGCAGTCCGACCCCTGTGTCTTGGGGACCCCCCGATTTACCCGGAAATAGTATCGATTTTGATATCCGATGAAAGGCCGTATTTTTCTGATTGTCCTGAAATTTGAGCCCTCAAATCGATATCATTCTCAAGATATAAACAAAAAAAACCAACGAATTAGTGGTTAACCATCAATATTAGCACAGTAATCAATATGGTTTTGCAATGTGCATTATTGTTTCTACCATCAAAACCGCAAGTTTTTTTCCCACGGTGCTTGATGGAGCGTATGTGCAAGTGCCAAGCTCTCATATCAAGTACAGAACACAATAGACATCAATCGGAACAAGCACCTTTAATTAAAGGCTGATTCAGAGATTTCGAAATATATTTTTTTTGTGGAATAATAAAAATAGTCCACAAGAACTAAAGATGGTAATCTAAAATGTGCAATTCCAAAGTTTGAGAGATGAATCAGATTTGTCGTTTTGATGCAGGAAACATTTATGTATAGTATTATGTGCCATAGGCTACTGTGTATAACAAAATTCCGGATCCGGATTTTGTAACAAAGTTGTGATTTTCTATAATAAGGACTTCGATTTGAGCTTAGCTATTTCACACAGTGATTAGTATATGGACAAGCATTATGTATATGCAAAAAACACGATTTCTTTGAAAATTGAGGGCGCCCTCCTCGGGAAATCTCTGAGTCAGCCTTTAATCAACTGCTATATAACACATTTTTATCTGTGGCCATTTATACGGCATTTGTTGTTGATAGAATTTAATTTGAGCAAATTTGAATCAAGTATGATCACAATCCGTTTTTTCTGATGTCCTTGTTTAGGTTGCGTGTTCATTTTCTTTTAGGGGTTGACCTTAGTCTGGTCTTTTTGGTCTTTTGGTCAACGTCTTTATAAATTCTGCTCCTGAATAATGTACTTGTTCTTGTGTAATATGATTGTATGGAAATAATAAAGTTGTATTTGTAGTTGAATTTAATTTTGCAAAGTAATTAAAAAGTGTTCTTAGATCATCTTGAGCAAGACATAATGACAGGCGCGACTAAGAATCAGCAATAGGAACAGCTGGGTAGTAACTAACCTTTCCATCCAGATTGGCGAGAAATTAAATTTTTAAAATATTCTGGGCCATCGCGAAAGAAATATTCGTTATTGCTCACCTTGTCACAAGTGAATCGGGTGAAATATTGAACATGAATTAACCCTAGACCTAATTATCTATCCATCCCCCAATTACAATTAATTACCATTAAGTATCGATAACTTTAACACTTATGGTGTATAAAATCTTGCGCACTCCCGTTAGTGTATAAGGGATGGGTCCACATAGACCCCCCTCTGAAACCACTTTGCCATTGGATTTTTTTAATCAATTTCTGGTCATTGATGGGTCACATCAACACGACAACAGGAAAAACGTTAAAACCGGTTGTACCGATTCAAACTCGCGGTCCAAAAAAACAATGTTTGGGATTCGCACAAAATTCTCAACCGTAAAATGGAAAACCACTTTCGTAAAGGACTTTTCCCATAAAAATGGGCTAAAAATAGGAGAATATAAATACAATTACATTGCTACAGTAAAAATATTACATTACTCCAGTACAATTAAAGGGGCAAAATAAGTTTTGAATAGCGCCACAAAATGCTTATTTATGCTAATCAGCATAAAAACGCCATGGCAGATTTTGCGCAACTGATTACATAAAAACAAAATGTTGGCTCCACACCCCCTTATACACTAAGTGTTAATAAAGGGTTACAAAGGGTTAGCGCAACGGACATGTAAGATTCATAAAATGTTAACATCATGTAACAAGCTTTGATGATGTTATTATTAATCCATTTTGTTGATCCGTTACGTTACGTTTTCACTCAGATATGATGCAGCTCCTTCTATGTAACCAAATTGAGATTGGTGACAGTCTACTCTACGCCATTCAGGTGCAGTCAGTTCGAGCGGTCAGGATTCTTTGTCAGCATCTGTCTGACCAGGTGGGAATGATGATATATACTCAGATAAATGAATAAATGTACTCGTTTTGGTTTTTATTCAATCTATATGCTCAAAACTCAACCAAGGAATATAGATTAAATTGAAGGGGCACCTTTCCCAGACGCGCGTTCATGATGGGCGCAGCCATTTTAAAATAGGCGTCTGTTTCTTAGCTCTTAATTTCATCGTAGAGGCGTAAACTTATTTTCTTATTGCATGTTTTGATGTTAGGTAATAAAAACACTTCTGATCTGATTGGATTTGATACTCATGACGTTCGATTATGCGTGAATCACGTTCTCTGAGAAGGCGGTGCTGGCGAGAAGGCGGTGCTGGCAATTTGTCAGCACCGCCTTTTCTTGCTACACAGTGGAACGTCCTTGCCGATTGATGCGCTGTGGCATGAGGCTCCGATATCCCGTGTCTAGTGAATGGGAAGAGTAACCCATGATCGGAATCAGCAAACGGCACTGTCAGAGCCCTGACTCAACCACTGGTTGCTTGCTGGTTCTGCCCGGTTCTTCCAGGTTCAAACAGGTTTCCATTGTTAAACCCGATTCAATCGCCATGAACCGCAAGTCAACCGGCGGCTAAGTTTTGAAGCCATCCCTAAGTTATTTCACAGAGATGGAATTATATAATAAAAGGATGGGATGGCGTGATAAATCTATTCCAAAACCAAGTACATCCTTAGTGAAGTGGGCGATGCGGAAGAATCAACGGGTGTATCGCAAAGGAAGTGAACAGTTGGAAAATACACCTAATTCATAAAGTGTGAGGTATTGGTCAACATGCTGCAGTGTTACGTAAACCGACATCTTTTACTGCAACAAGTACAAAATCATTTGTACTCAAGGTATAGACCGTACTGTTTGCGTGGAAGAATCGTCCTGCGGCCTCGTTCTTCCACGCAAAAATTAATGGTCTACACCGGTGTGAAAGAAATTATTGTCCGCCGGGAGCCACAGTCATACACTGTTAAAAATTTCCGTAAATTAAGAAAACAGATTTTCCGTAAATTTACGGAAAAATCTGTTTTAGAAAACAATAAAAATAAAAACAAAAAAAATAAAAAATAGCTAAAAATGTTAATTTACGGAAATATTTCAAAAATTTCTGGCAGCAATATTTCCGGACTTTTTTACCTCCAATGACCAATACCTCACACAATTTAATTTTAAATTACGGAAAAATTCTGTTAAAGTACATATTTTTTTCCATAATATGAGACAAATTTCTGTAAAATTACTGTCAAAGTTCCGTTAATTGACAGAAATTTCTGTAAATTTACCCTAAAAATGACTGGAAATACTGCTGCCAGAAATTTCCGTAAATTTACGGACATTTTTTTAACAGTGTAGACGACAACGGAATAAAGCGTGAAACTAATGTTGCGTGAAGAGTCAACTGAAACGAGTGCCCTTTTCCTTACCGTAGTGTCATATTCCTTACCGTTGTAGCCGGACTATGAGCACGGCGGACTATAATTACTTCTACACCGGGTTCGACGATGATAGAGGACCGATTCAAAAAACCACATCTTTATCCTCATTCTTAAACAGCGTCACGATTTCCCAGACACCTGAAAATGTATAAATATTTAACAAAATATTGAATCCCTACGTCACCCAATGCTTCTCATACCCATGAGTCATAATCGTTCAATCCACATAAACCTACATTCTCATTGGATTAAAAAAAATGGTCTACCGCGGTCGGCGGATTGATATGCATCATAAAAATCGGGTAGCTTTCTCACTCCAATCACACAATGGATTTTTATTTTAAAAATTGATAAGCATTTCAGATAAATTTTACAACGCATTCAAATTAGCTCTTACTTTTGTTTCTCACCGCTTTCGCAGTCTGAGCTATTTACGAAGCTAGCGCGTGACTGCTTATTTCCATTGGCAACCGATTCAAAACAAAGCAGGCGAACGAACCACCTGAACGAAAGCCGATTGGAAATGGTGGATTACAATTTACGATCAGAGAGCTCGACGCGACAGTCATGACAGTAGCGAGAGGGTGCCCTCGCAATATTTTTTCACGTTACTTGATGTAGAAATATGTTCTACAGAGATGACAGTTTTGTTTTGTGGTGGACACCCCTAGGTTTTAAATGACATTTAGATTTTGCTTGCATCATTTTATTCACTCTTTCAATGTGTAAGCGGAACTGTCGCTGCCGATTTCAAGCAACCTTGATGCCAAGTTCAATTGTTGTTACATGATTGTAAACGTACCATAGACCCGGGTCCGGGGGGGGGGGGTCAATCACAAATGAAATGGATATGGGTGTAAGGCTGGCACTTCCAAACCCAGGGTCATTCGGTAACAAGGGACTCGAACAAATACGAGTATTTGGGTGAGAGACAGCCAAAATGCCCCAAAATATTAATTTTTTTTCGGGTGACAAATTTGCAAACTTTTCTAAAAAACCGTCTTTGTAGAAAATTTTGCAAAACATTCACCAATAATAGGGGTCTTTGGGTGAAAATTGTCAGAATTTGCCCCCAAAATAGGAATCTTAGGTGACAGTAGTAAAACTTTCCAAATATAATATGGGGTCTTTTGGTGACATTTCAATATATATGGGGTCTTTGGTGTGACAGCAGTGCTGAAAATTGGGGTCTTAACAGCCTTACATACGCGTCACCTCCAAGATGGGAGTGCCTCTCCGTACATTAGCATAATAGGGTGCATCTGATGCCCCTCATGTCAATCAATTTTCTTGTTAGTCTTAAAGTGTGCCACTTTTAAATATAATAATCTCCACCAAATTAAAATTTATCCGGATGTCGGCAAGGGGGCCTCCGTCATTTCGTTAGCAAAAATAAAGGGATGCAACGCAACCCCTGCCTTTTGTGCAACCAAAATTCATCTAGCACGAAGCGCAAGTACTGATAAAGACAAAAAGCGGATGAATAGCGGATAAATCATATTGTCTGATTCCATTTTCCCTTTGTATTTACAGAAAAGCGCGGAAATTAACAATTTCGCACAAACTTCAGCTTTTCCTTCATATATTTCACCAATACTTCTTGCAGCCAAACTCAACCAATATGACATTCTTAAGGTAAGTAAACGTGAATTCGTACATGTTTCTTGATAACTTTATAATGACACACTTGTAATAGTGTAAGATGTTATGTAGATTTGCTTTTTTTTATTTAGTAATAGATGCTTTGTTTGGTATCATTGGATAGATTTAGCATCCAGATTTTTAAAAAAAACATTGATAAGATTTTTACATCAATCGTATGGCTGCCAACTCGATTTTCATTTTTTTTTTGCAATTCCAAATGATTCCCCCCCCCCAAAAAAAAGAAATTGTTACCTACAACTTTTGTTCTGAGCAACATATGAAGTTCAACCTGGTTACAAAACATATGTTCTCAATACCAAGTATTTCAAAAAATACCATAATTAAGTTTAAGCATGTGGCCGCCAGCTTGGATTTCAAAATGGCCGCCATTTGTAAGGGATTTTGTTCTATAACTTCGGGTCTAAGCAACATACACGGTTGCCCATAAAGTTGGAATAAAATATTTGTACACTTTTTATGGAATGATTCTTACAGTGGGAGTTATTTATGATATCTAGAGTGTATATTCGCCACACTACTTGATTGATCAGTCTCTTCCGAACGTATCAACATGAACTTAGTTCACAATTAACCCTTTACGAACCGTGTCCTTACCCTGAAAGGAAAAGAGGGTAATTGAACAGCAGATTAAAGGATTTTGTTACATTTTTTTCGCATCAGTCAGTTTTACAGAAAAACACATTTTTGGGTGATTTCAGCATTGAAATGTTACTAATATCGAGTATGCCGCGCCAGGTATGAATCAGTGCGTCAAGACGTCGCGGCATGCTGTCCACAAGGTTGTTTATGATGTCAGTGGGCAGAGCGTCCTACTCATCGGCTAGAGCCTGTGCTAACTGCTGTAAAGTTCGAGGAAGATTGTCCCTGTCATTGATGGCTCGGCCTAAAGCATCCCAGGCATGCTCGATAGGGTTCATATCAGGGGAGCAAGCAGGCCACGGTATCTGCTCCACCCCCTCTGCCTCAAGAAATTGTCTCACTACAGCGGTCCTGTGTGGCGTGGCGTTATCGTCTTGTAGCCGAAAATTGTTTGCATAAACCGTTCTTGCATGTGGCAGGCAGTGGTTTTTCCAGAATGTCCAAGTACACGACGGCGTCCATGTTTCCATCTGGCACCACCAGTGACGTTTTTCCTCCATAATGAATACCGACCCATACCATCACTGAGCCGCCACCACCTTGAGTCCATTCTTGAATACAGTCATCTCAAAGGTTCGCACCACGTAATCGACGAACCCTTTGTCTTCCATCTTGACGGTCAAGGATTTAGCGGCTCTCGTCCATAAAGACAACATGTCGCCAGTGTCCGAGCTGTAATCTGTGCTAAGCCTTCCTAGTCCAACGAAGTCGAGCAACTCTGTGGTAACGGTTAGGCGTGACATTGGTCCATTCTATTGCCGGTACCCTGTTGAGCAAGCTCGATGTACAGTTTTGGTGGAAAGTTGATTCCATAGGTGTTTCTCTACAAACGAGCGAAGGGAACCTTCAGTTTTTGTTGTAAAGTTAACAACCAACTTCTGAAAAACGTGGGCTCGGTGCACACAGGCTTGGAGCAGGAACATAACAAACAACAGACGTCTGGCCTTTTATAGCTCCAACAAAAGGCATTGTTACGTAATTCAATATTAATGCATGGCTTCACTTCACCTGGGTAGTGGGGGACTCATTATGTAATCGTTCACCTACTCTAATATGATACCTGAGGCGTTCAATAGAAATCGTTTCAGATTGGGTCTGAAAAAAAATTATCCACTTTATGGGCAACAGTTGTAACGAAGAGTCAAACTTGTGTCAAAACTGTTTTTCAAATCCAAAGAGTTAATGACTTTGTATGCCATGTGGGGACCTTACAACACTTTTTTTTGACATCACAAAATTTATATTCCGTAAATCCCTAAATGCCATAATTTGCAACTTTTCAAAAATACCGGAGCGGACCATCTGCTTGTTAGGTTGAATTGAAGATGAGAATAAGAAGACTTACGTCCACACTTTATTTCCAGGAAATGTACTCCATCTTTTTCAACAAAGCAGTAAAAGAAAATTTAAGGCTTTTTAATTTTTGAAAGTTTGGAAATTATCTTTTTGTATTTTGTTTAATCTATGCAAAGATGAAGTGAAAACGGAAAGGTTCATCACCTGTACACAATTTTAATTTGCACTATTTTTGGCTTAGACCTATTTCTTAACACTTAGTACTTCTTATCTACACTTTTCATTGCTCCTAGATCTGAAAATACAAATAAGGCTATCTCCATTTTTGCGGTGATCGTCAGGTTGGTAGTCATTTTTGCCCAAGGTACGTAAGGGATATACTACTATATCCGAATTCCTTAACTGCAGTTTTGAAAAAAAAAACTCACGGAGCCGGCCCAATGCATTGTGTTCGGGGGAATTTGTCCTAGATCTAACAAGAAAGATACGCTAGCTCCTTTTTGGGGGGAGGGGGTGATCGTAGATTTTTCTCTAGGGACCGAAGGGATATTATATAATGTTAAAAAGTGCCTTTGGAAGTATGGTGTGTGGAGGGTAAGATTTTGTTTGTTTGTTTTGTTTGTTTTGTTTGTTTTTGTTTTTTTTGGTTTGTTTGTTTATAGCTACTTGGTTGCAGCTGTAATTGCAGGAAGGCACAACCCTGTGCCAATACGCACCAACACTTTCGCACCGCTTCCGGTCAGTTTTCGTGAGTGTTTAGTCCCTTGCTAATTAACAGGACGTTTTGGTGGACTCATGTTAAAGGGATTTATTTATTTTGGTATGAATCTATCGGCACATATATATGAAAATCCTAAATATACGTACCAGATGGTTTTCATGGACATTGAAGTATTCCTTTCGAAGAAACACC
>JAMKCH010052666.1:0-10079 GCA_023653785.1 Ophioderma brevispina
ATGAGTCAATCAAATATTGTATCAATTTATTTTTTTAATTGTTTACACTCTGCCACGACTAAAATTGTCAAATGAGCGAGGTTCGAACATCAGAAAGCGTGTTCGTGCAATGAGTGATTTTTTTTCTGCCATTTGTTTGAATTTTTGAATTTTGTTGTTGAATAACTTGTGGATTAATTTGTTTGAAGTAAATTACAAAAATAATAAATTAGTGATTACGAAAAAAAAGAATATGTTGTCAGGTTAGTCAAAAAAATCATGTGTGTCAAGCAAATCAAATTTTTAAATATGAAATTAGGTTCTGAACAACATACCAGTTTCATACCCCAGTGAGTTGAAAGCCTTCTTTACTACTAAGTTAATTTACATACAAATTTATCTGAAATAAATGCACAACTGTATAATATAAATAGGATATGAATAAATATGAAGAGCTATTTTTCAAAAGGCCTTATCCCACTTTTGATTGAAATTAAATTTTAAAAAAGGACAAAATGAACTGCCACTACAATTCATAATTAACAACTAATTACTTACTCTTCCTATTTTGATTGGAGGAAAAGTGATACCAGTTAAAATCATATTATATGCTAACCTCAATATTTTCTTCTAATTTTCTTCATAAAAGAAATTCAACCTTCTTATTCTACGTTCTGAAAATACACATTGTTTTTTGTTAAGCTTTACGACTTAACGTTTTCATGAGGTCTGCGAAAAACATTTGATGTGTACCATTGAAGTACTGGTTCATGTGATCTCAAAGAAATGACCAACGATAAGCCAAACTACTGTTATATAATAACACGGGAACCTACTCTTGGATATCTAATTATTCCCCTTAAACATAGCTTTGGTATCATATGAAGACAACCGTACCCACCGCTAAAAATTAAAGAACCTGGCTAAATATGGCAATACCGATGAGTATGCAATAGCACAAACCAAGACAGGATAAGAACTGATGGTAAAAAGTTCCACTACTACTTTCCCATGGGGACAGTTGTAGCAACATTGATAGGTTGGTTGTGTGGCTAGTAGCAGGTATGGCCGTCATCCATGAGGTCTAGAACCGTCAGGGCAGAGACACCGTATGGATCACGTGTTCGGAGATTTGCGTAGTTCCGTACACACAATTGAGAGCAGCCGCTTGTTATTGGTAGCACACAATAGTTTTTAGAAACTGGAAGAAAAGAAAGACTACGGTTCCGTGGGCAAATTAGGAGGGCTCTTTCACGGAAGATAAATTATAACTGAACAGGCTTTTGTTTGCTCTCCAGAATCGGGTGTGGCCATTTTGTTGACCCACTGACACTTAGTGACTCTGATGAATTCTGCGGAATAAAGTGCACTTATTACATGAAGTCTGCTGAATTCATCCGGGTCATGTGTGTCAGTGTTTCACAAATGCCACACCCCTCCAAATCATCCAAGCATCACAGAATGCAATACATGCATCTGGTTCACCTTTCAGTTATTTCTATGGGTGATTCTTTTGTGTTCTCGGCATACCTGGGTTGTTCTGATGACCTCCGGTGCATATTCCAACGTTTAACGTTGAGGCGTGATTTTACGTGTACATAGAACAAATCAAATATTGAAGGGTTTGAAGTGTGCCAATAGGAATAACTAAAGAAACATGAGAATCAACATTTCTATGAATTCAAAATTTTCAAGTCAATTCGATTATACAGATTTATTCAGTTTAGCATAAACTACAACTATGACATGACAGATGTGATCGATAACGTCAACTAAAATCAGTGATACCTAGGGAATGGGTGGAGGAATAGAGAGGAGAGCGCTCACCAAGGTTAAGCCTTAACAATCGATAGTGCTTTTCCGATGCTTTTGTTCGGACCCAATTGAAAAGCCATCTGAATCTCCCTATTTGCAGACGTGAGTTGCCGACGCATGTTGCACTGAATCGCCTTTGAATCGCCACAAGAAAACATTTTCAACAAACGGAAGTACTCGTCCGATCCTGGGTGAGTCAGAGGAGGTGAAGAGCTCTCTTTGGTACACGGTTACCAGTTTCAGTTGGTAATGAAAAAAGTCAGTTTATTTAAGTGAAAAATGCGTCAAATTTTCAGTAAGTTATTAAAGTTAAGTAGAAGGTTAGTTAAAGTTCGATTTAAAGATTTTGAAGGTCATTTGAGACATTTTTTCATAAAGTCCAAATATTTATATTTCCGTCAGTTCCGTACTTTAACACCAAGAGTTGTTTTGATCAGAAAACTGTGATAACAGATAACAATGTTCTTTTCAATCCTCGCCGTTACATATTTGGCCTTCGGGGAACAGTTCTGACCTGGTTTGAATCTTATCTGCAAAGACGCTTTGATGGTGCACATCGGCAATGAAGTCTCAGACTAACCTGGTCCGTAGCATATCAATCCCCCAATGTAGTCTGCTCCCCTGAGTTATATCATCTCCAGCATGGTATTGACCAATACATAGTTGCAGACGACACACGAAGTACATTTTTACTTGACGAGAAAACACATCTCTCGCGCGAAGCTGACCTTCATGTCATGATCGGTAAAATGCGAACATACCTGGACAGCAATGTTACCCGAAATAGCCCCTGTCGACAAGTGCAAAGTCTCCTTGAGACCCACATGCTGTAACCCAAATAGACTTGCAGTCGTCTCTCAAATGCTGCTCATGACTTGTCTGCAAGCGCCAGAAAGAATCACCTCAATTTTACAGCTAAGCAGCTTTATTGGTTTCCTGAATCTCAAAGGGTTGTCAGCTATTGGTTTTATTAGACACCGTTAAAAATTTCCCACATTTTTGATAAAGGAATTCTTGATCTTACTGTGGTGGGAGTACATGTGGTAGGATAGATGGGCTGGGTGACGGACCAGAACAGTTGTGGTTATCATCATGAGGTGGTGACCGTCAGGGCACCAGACACCTGTAGCGGGCCAGAGTGTTGGATTCGCGGAGTTGCTACGCCCCAGGTGAGAACAGTTACCGTTGTTGCTACCGCAGTGGTTTTCAGACATCTAAAAGGAAAAGCAATGGAATGGTATTACAAATCATTGCAGTAAACGATTGGGTAATTATTTTAGCTACCTCTACTTATTCTCTGTATATCTATGTGTGTTCAATTAGTTTAGAGGTTCGATGCAATTTTCTGCTTTTTGGTTTTACCATAACATGAAAACGGGGGCCTTTTTATCCAAAGATCTTTTGTATTGTTGACGGCAACAATCAAATTTCTATTCGACTATTGCACCTTTAGCACGGAAAACAGTGGAAATAAGGTTCAGTGATTGTAAAGCTCTTTTTGAAAAATTGGACCAAAATAAAGGTAGATTTGTTGTGTTTATTGAAAATTTGAATCCCTCTCCTTTGGAAAAAAAGCGTAAATGATATCAAAAGAGTTTTCTTTCACGATATTTCAGTTTCTTAAAAGAATAATAAAAGGATTCTAAATTATTAAGACAGAATAAAAATCTGTTCGGTCTCTAGGTCTGGTGGTGTGAAATCTTGAAACGGTCAGCTGTCTCGGAGTCACATTTGCATGTGCGAGAATAAAGGTGGTGTTTAAAACTAGAGTTCCAAAATGCAAACACAAAACTAATGTGCAAGAGTTTATTCCGTAAGTCATTACCTGAAAAAAGTAGTAAAAATATTACAGCCGTCAATCTTTATAAAACAGCGGAACAACAACACCCTAGCGAAATATCATGACCCACTGATGTCAATCGTTTACTATAAGTAAATCTAAGCGACCAAGAGACTTTAAACTTTTTTGGACAAAGTCCAAGGTTGGGGAGAGGAGCATTTTGTATCCACAGAATCAATAACATATGAAGAGGCCAAAATGGAATGGTGTACGTTTACCCGTCTGGGCCTATATCATGCACGCAGGCGATATAAAGTTTATGCAAGAGACGTTTTTGCAGTTGAGTCTTTGTGGGTATGTTGTAATAACTATGTTTGCATTGCATTTAGAGCTCATCTCGTATAATAATCCCCGATACTTTTGACGACAAGCGGAAGGTTGGGCTCCGAGAACAATCCATTCACCCACCATTTCCCTCTTTGTCTATCCACCACTTTCAGGGTGGACCTGGGTGACCATGTTTCGTCGAGATATATAATTTGTGAAGGTCTTTAGTTTGTCTGATATTTTTATTTTGCGTAAATATTGCTGTCGCAAGTAAAACAATTGAGGCTTTTTCGATCAGGATCGTTATGTCATTGCATGTTCAAGTATAACCATGGCTTTCAAAACGTTTGCAGAAAACACGTTTCCCACCAGTGAGTTAATATCTTGGACGGAAGAGTGGTGAACTGTTTATCTAATGTGGGGAATTCCTCCTTTGGTAGAACTGGTGCACTTTACAAATGATTGCTTGCCTGCCAAATTCATCAATGTATAGTTTATTTGCAAGGTATATTCTGTCAACCCGTTTTGGTTTACGAAGTGTGCAACGTTGATCAGGAGTTATAGTGAAGTTTCATTCGTATCCATTAATTATGTAGCAGGTAGGATTCCCTTTCAACTTTTATTTTTCGAAGGTTTTAAGCTTAAAACAAGCTACGGATAACAGGTGTGGCTGCTATGATGCAGAGATGACGTTGTAAGGGGATGATTGTAAAATGCTTTGAAAAGTCATTACGGGATCACGTCGTGTCTCGTGGAAAGATATTAAAATCAAATGAAGTTGACTATTCTAAATGGAAATGGATAGTTTCCAACACACTTTCCCAGTGTGTATAGATATAAGATACATATAGGCCATGCATTAATTAATATTGCTATTGCCGGTGAGGAAATACATTTTAATCTCTGAACATCCCCAGATTGAAAATCCGAAGATCACCGCAAAAAGGGAGGCAATGGTGAACCTCAAGGCAAGACAAGGCACGCTCCGTCATTTTTCAAACGTACACTGTAACTTGCAGTTAAGGGACAGTTTCAAGAAACGTCTAGGTGCAAAGTCTTCTCTGTGCTTTTGAAAATTTGTTCGTAGTCATTCAAGGCTAAAGCTTTGTCCGAGGAATTATTGAAAAAAGTGTCGTACTAAAATGCAAAATTTTAACCTTGAACAGTCCTTTCTCTAAAATTAGAGAATAAAAGAATAGATTTGTGTTGCCTATCAATCGGTTCATATTGGATGGGCAGTCCACTATTTGAGTATTGGATGCCGGTGTGAAAGAGATAGGTCCGGCAGGATTCACGAACAACGGAATAAAGCGGAAACCCAATGTTGCGTAAAGAGTCAACTGCAATCTATTGCCCTATTGTTCACATGTAGGCGGACTGTGAGTACGGGGGACTAGTCGCTGACAACGGCGCAGCCGGTATCCACTACGATCAAAAATAATTGGACTGGCCCCTCAATATGACACAATATTAGATAGGTCAAAACCAATAAATCCTATCTTTTATTGATCTTTATGAAGTGTTTTGGTTGTTTTAACACCAATATTAGTAGTTAAAAAGAAACAAAAATATTCCCCGTGTAAAAAATGAACCAACCCGCTAGGTACGTTTTTTTTTTTTTGCACAGTAACGATACCACGCGCGCGTAAACTTGCGAGACGGACGCACTATCTAATACGCTCATATAAGATCGGCAACAAGCAATGATGATTGCGTGTTTGCTTACTAAACCCCGCCCAATGAATAAGAATGGAAGATATCATCCGGTAGCTTGGATTTACTATAGAGGGAAAAACCCCGGGCAAAAACCCTATGTATCTTCGAAGAAATCTGAAATTAGAAAGAGGGGGAATTTAAAATTGTAAAAGGTTAAGATTACAAATTTGATCCAATTAATGACCGTGGTCGTTCAGATAGCGCACAGTTATGTAAAACAGAATAATACTCCACCATAAATATAATAGCACTCACAGTTTTGATTGACAAAACAGGTGCATGAGGCGCAGGTCCATGGGGCTGTACAGGTGGGCAAGTAGTGCGTTTGCTTTCTGTGCCATCGAATTTATTGCACTCATAATAGCATCCTTATCCCAGTCAGTCCAGTAGACGAAGTCCTCCAAAACAGCCACAGAGAAAGGATGTGGCAGAACACTGTCGGAGTGTTAGGTGTATCTGTCATGCAAATCAAAGTCACAAAACTACTGAGTGTGTGCCTTTTGGCGTCACACAGAAGAGGGTTCTGAGAAAGGTAATCCATGGCAAGACCGTTTGCATATTATGTATGTTGTCAAATAGCAGTCGTGCCATGCCGTCCATTCTGCACGCTCAATCTGGGTCTACACCCCCATCAGGCCAGTACATGAATCTACACGGACAGAGAAAATGAGTATAATTTATAGTAGGCATTTTGTTATTCCTGTTCCACTTAATTAAAAGTTTTGGGGGCGTTTCGATGATTCCATTCGTTCGGAGAGGTTGTATACTTTAACCACTCGTTACAATAGAAATTGATGTGACGATACCTGATCAGATTAAGGATATAATCCTTTTAAACCCTGGAGCTAGCACACATTTGTAAACACATCTCAAGTAAAAAAGGTTTGGTAATTAAATATGTAGACGGCCAGACAGGGACCCTGAAACGCGGTTCTTAAGTGCCGCAAGTGGTGCTTTAAGAGAGGGGAGACACTCAAACTATTCCTTATTTTAATCCTAAGAAACTCCACCAATAAGATGCACCATTTGTTATTCCAACAATCGGAGGGAAATTTAAATGGTGCCCCTGTAAACTGATTGACCTTATTATTGATTGTGGCTGTTTTTTAGTCTATAACTCTGAACACTTAGGCGTACAGTATTAAAAAACTATACCTTTTTGCAACCTTATGGTTAGACAAACAGAACGTGTGTGATTTTCAAACATGATTAGGATTAAATTAAAGATTTTGACCCCTGTGCAATGTTGTCTGGGCCCCCTCCTCACCTTAAGCACAACCATTTGCAAACTTAGGAATGCGTTTCAGGGGTCCCTGTCAGGATGTCTGTCATATTTAATCACTCAAAACCTTGGTAATTGAGATGTGTTACAAATGATGCTGTGCTAGCCTCCGGGTTATTTTACTCACGAACAAAAATGAAAGGCAAATTCATGAAGAAATTCCAAACACAAAAAACGTGAACAAACTCATTTTTTGCAGCGTTCAACATAAGAAAGGAATACAGGAATAAGTACTCTTACCGGCCAAAGTTCGTTTACGTCACTAAGGAATATAGAAAATCGAATACGTTACCTTATTCGTTTCTTCGAGAAATAATTGAATGGGACATCTGGGTCCAATCATGTCTAGACTAAGAGGTTTGGGCACTCATAACAACTACAATATTACGTGGCCTTCTTCTTCTTATGTATCAAACAAGTGGTTCTTAAATATGATCAAGCCAGAGGTGTGGACAGTGTCGCGTTGCTTCACTGAATTCTGCAGATCATGTCTGTGCATGTTGCTCCATGCAATGGGCACACCAAGAGATGTTCCCATTGTGCCGTGGCTTTCCAGATTAGATATGTGCTGATCCACTTATGGTGGCGCTTCTATGACCAAGGGTCGATAAAATGCTTAATAAAGGGACATAATCATCCAGGAAAAGATGGGACAATTCTCGAGAAAAATATATGGCAATTTGATAGCAGTACGCAACAATCCCAACACAGGTGCCCGGCAGAAACACAACAGCGCACGACCGTACTGTTTTCAAGAACAGGCTGCAGTTGGGTACATTTAGACCATGGGACGTGGACCAAAGAACCACTGTTATAACAAATTCTGGTAGTCCCCATCTGGGGCTAAGGGAAAACCAAGTGTAAATTCATAAAAATTATTACGATCACATAACAGTCTGTTCCCGCACATAAACTGGAACATTTTCTGAAAAAATTATAAAATGTCAATTCAAATTTTCTTTTTCCCAATCAGAGACCAATGGATAGTATAGACTTCAGCTAAACATGAGCTAAAGATATTAAATGGGACGGGTATGTAGGGCCATTGTTATTTGTTATAGCCAGGTGTTTACCACCTCCACGATTCGATTTGAGTGACAACTACCGTCGTCTTCTCACAATAACTACAGACAGTGTCATTATTAATATAGGTCGTTGACACTAAATTGTTTCTGAAAACGACGGTAAAATTGAATAGACATGAAGTTAAGCAATTAAGTTACGGATTTTGAGTTCTGCACAAAGTTGTTAGGTCAAAACTTGCCAGGCAACATTCTCTCATGATGTTTGTTCATGTTTCTTCCTTGCTAAATAAATGATGAAAAACCATGGCCAAAGTTAATTGAACAAGCACGATAGAAGTCTATGTGTATCTACCCGTCCCTTGACCAAGGCCAAAACCACCTCAAAACGCAGGATTCAAACTCCTGAATAACTAGACAATTATACACTGTGAACTTGATACAAATTTTAAAATAAAGTATTTATTTTTAATGGTGGGTTAACTCAATCTCAAATCAAAACATCAATTAGGTATCATCAATATCAAAGATTAATCTATACACAAAGTTGTTAATAATGACACTAAACTACTACTGGTGTGTGCCGCGACCCGGGCTGCAGCGAGATTACTATTACGATGCAGAACTTGCAAACAGTCCTGGCGAATCTTCCAGCGCAAAAACTTATTTCCAGTAGTGGGAAGTGTCAACGGCCGACTTGTCATTACTGAAGAAAGTAAACCAGCTCTAATGACTCCCGATGTCGGAGGTCGACAAATATAAAGTCCAAGGTGCTGTAGCTTGTTTATCCTTGGATAAACTCAGAGGCCACGAAATGCGGAAAACGAAGACGGCTACACAATCGAACAAAACTGCTGGAGCTGAGACTACTATGACAATGTCCATATATGGAAGACTTGTACTGGACTGTGATTACTGTCACTGTCAAACTTGGAAACTAGCTAATAACTTATAGCAAGATGTAGAAACTCTGATTAATAACTTAATTGGAGTAAGATGTTAGGAGAGCTCTAACTCACAGAGCTTTAATATCCTCTCACTAATATAGATGATCTGGTCCTCTCTGTATGAGTCATGTGATAAATATAGTCCATTATTGTCATGATTCTGGATTCCATGGAAAAGCCATGTATGTATAGATTTGGGGATATCCTAGCAGCTACTCACGATGTGTATATGCAGCAGTGCGCCACCTATGGTCAGACACAAATCAAATGGGGCTAGGCTAGTCTGACCTCTTAGTCTCAAGTAAACTCCATAACATTAAAACCGTTCCATTTGTTCTACACACACCAGATATGCACACAACCAGGTAATATTTTTATTATGTTTATTAGATTAATTTACAATATTTATGTGCAATGAGACTTAATCTTACTCAAAGTGAAAAAGATTCATGCTAATTCTGGGACTGTAGACGTAGCAACTCGTCAATATATTGGGGAAATAAATTGAAGTGGCATTTTATTATTTTTCAGAAAAAAGGTGCCAGTTTATTGTGGGAACAGACTATCTGATTTTAAAATAAGTAATTATGAATTTACACTTGTTTTCCCCATAGCCCCCCCCCGATGGAGACTACAAAAAACAGCATAGAAGGACATGTCCCATCGGACTTAATTGACCAAAGTAAGTGGAGCGAGGAAGGTCTGCCACAATGAGGAGGTCTATTACACAGCTTTAAAGTTATGTGCAGTGAATGACAAAAAGGGTATCAGACGATGTGGTTTGGGGCGGTGACACCACAGATTTTACTGCCTCATGTAAACTATTAGCTGAAGGACTGGATATAAGAGGTAAGAATGTTAACTATTCATGAAAACAACCCCTTACTCGAAACAGAAAAGAAACACAGTGGTAGTTCGTAGTAAATGCACCTCGGGGGTAGATGCAGAAATAGTGGGAGAGTGCGTGAAAGAAAAATACGTGTAGGTGGACAACTTGTCAACTGTTTCAATGGCAATAGAAGAGTGGAAATTAAGAAACCGAGTACCCCTAGCTCTTCCCCGATACTTAGCCGTTAATGACTTTAAGGCTAAGATATACACCAGGCAACACAAAAACTAAGTTTCATAATGTTCCCACTGTCAAGAAGTAGGGATTATGCGGCTACATGCAGGAACCCTGTAAGGTGTAAGATATGTAGAAGGAAGGTCAC
>JAMKCH010052667.1:0-10352 GCA_023653785.1 Ophioderma brevispina
AAATTAAGTAAACTCTGTAACTAATTAAAAATCCATTTTTTGCCACTTCTTTTGCCAAATGCAATCTTCCACCTTTTACAATCGCGTACACATATCGAAACATCTACATTAATCTGGTTTATATTCATTTCTATTTTTATACAGTTTTCCAGAAAAGTGCAACTCCAACAGCGAACCAAGTGTACTTAATGTCTCTTTCATGTTGTCTTCAACTTCTTTAAAATCATTTACCGCGAGGCCAGGCACAGTTTTTTGCAAATACTGTTAATTTAGCAAATCCCTGATATTGGCTTTAAGGGAGGTTGTATTGGGGAGTATGGGAATGCAATATTTATTTAGACCCATCTGTAAAGTTTACACCTATTTCATAGGTTTGGATACAAGGAGAGTTGTGGAGAGCCAAATTGTGTACCACGCATTTCATATGGAATAAACCCCAAACTCGTGGCTAAACCGCGGCTTCATGGCCTAAATTCATTCCATTGAAAAATGCTGTGGTACACGATTTGGGCAGTCTCTATGGTTGCAAGAGCTAAAAATTTGATTTCATAAGCCAAGTAAATTAAAGGGGCATTTCGTGATCCAAAACCTCGTCACCCGACTTGCTTCAAAAAGTTGAGATTAGCATCTTAAGGTTGGATCATCGGCTACGGCTTCGTGCCCAGATCTTTTAATTCTCATGAATATGTTGGTATTGGTGAAAGAAACGTTGTTGCCAAATTTTATTCTTTCCAAAAGGCGTTTTGGAGAGGGGTCACATAATGCATTTCAAATTCCCATAGAAGTGGTACAGGGACTGATTTTGGAAGTATAGAAAAAATGGACAAAATGGGGCAATTTTGTGAAAAACTACACATTTTAGTTCATTTCTTCTCTAGTTGATGAGTTATAAGAGTGGTTGTTTGTTTTTTATGTTTAGAGGTATATCAAATATCCATACATTTTTTATTTTCTGTGTGTCAATCAAAAACAAAGAACAGGTGGTAAAACACTTTTTGGTCTGATTATGTTAGAAATATTGGAAAGTTCCACTTTTCAGAATTTTTCCTAGAAGGAACTACAACTCACTTGGTGATGAATAAGGTGTCATTGAAAGAATCAACTTTGAAAATTTTCTCACGTTAGATTGCAGATTGAGTGTGTCTATTGAATTACAGGTGTTTAATTTTCCCTAAATTATTTTGCCCAAAATCATTTTTCTAAAAATCCTAAACACTTGATTTAAAAAAAGCCAACGTGAGAATTAGGGTATTTTGTATATACACATTCCTGGAGTTTCAACTTAAAAGTACCTTCCATTTTAGCCTGGGAAAAAAATTGTTTAATGAAAAAATTAGGGAATTTTTGAAAAAATAAATAAAAAACTAAAACAAAATTGGTGCACTGCTCGAAAACTGCCAAAATATGGGGAGGAAGTTCAATCATTTTATATCCTAGTCAAGTCGGACTAAATTGATTGATTTAGGGGATGATTTATGGTAATTTTTCTGTAAGACCATTAATCCGAGGATCTACCTGGAAAGGTTTGCACCGAGAGATTTCAGATATCAGGTGCCTAAAAAAAAATCGAAAGTACTGGATTTTTCCCTGATGTAAAAGCCTCCATGCATTCCATCAAAAATATATTCCCACATCTGAGAAGGATTAAACTGAGAGATGTTTCTTTGGTACAAAAATTGTTGGACATTCTAATTTCGTATAGGAGCAAATACGAATCGGCCTAGGTTTTCTATTGAAGTCTAAGCAAAATCAAAATCACCTTTTTTTCCTCTTAAGACATTTATGTAGCCAAATACATGTAAGAATTATTGAGTGTCTAATCCATGAAAGTACGTTTATGACACATTACTTGGGTGCCTCAAAATTCTCGTTGCACCTTTAACCGTTAAGCCTTAGTAATGCCATGTGTTTACCATAATCTTATTGTGCAAAATTTCGGTCGTTTCTTAAGAAAATATTCTCAGTTTTGTCTCTTCTGTCCGTAACGGAATAGAAAATTACAGCACGGTGGCCATACGGACCATGGGAAACGGGCATTCGCTCATAACACAAAACCGCAAGATGACCATTTTGAAGTGGAGTGCGACCCAATGTTGGCAATTTCAATAAACAATAGGGGGCGTCTCTGTTGACGTCACAAGGCCCTTTTGAGGTGAAGAATACGATGTCCATAGGCCACACTGTGAAACAGGCACAAAATGTTGCCGTTTTTTTTACACTGAAAAATAGCAGGAGACTGGGAAGGTAATCGCTAGATAGGAAATAACATGCATTTTGGAATGAATGTCTATTTGTTTCACTTAAAGCGGCACTGGCCAATTTTCACAAAATATAGAATTTCTTCAATTTGCTCTCAAATGATAGTCTAGGCCATTTGGAATAGTCAGGATAATGTTCACACTAAAACTAACCATACTCCAAAAACAAGTGATAGGGTGATTGATAGAGGGATAAAGGACATCCCAGGTACTTTGTAGGCCAATTTTGGTAAGTTTTCCATAAAACTTTAATCAAACAAATGGTTATATTACATGAATATTTTGGACTCGCACTCACTGATATGAAAACCAAGGGGGTTAACGCATTCAAAACCAGTCGTCCGTGCTGGGCGCTGACATTTTGATATGCAAGGAAATAATTTAATTATCAGTTGGGGTGCTCGTTATACACAACATAATGTCAATTCGACACACAAAACATCCGGCCAAAATATCAGTGGTGGATTTGTTGGGTGCTATGGGTGGTTAAATTTTGTACTAACCCATGGCCACAACACGAATGAAATGACACATCAGTCGTCTTGATTTATAATTTAAACGCCTCAAGTGATACAATTTTCACCTAAGCGCGCAAGTTGCATTATGAGAAAAAGAGTATCTTAGCGCACAATGATTCCAGGGACACGATTATTCACCTGGCACCTCTAAACACATACATTAATTTGTATCCCAATTACCGATTAGTGTAATATGCAAAGCGCACCCACGTATGTGGAAGAAGCGGAGGCAGCCATTGCTTTTATTGTTGGTACTCTAGGTTTTCTTTGTGGTTTGCAAAACATGCGAGACGGTTTATTTCGAACGATTACGTAGAAAACGTTTGCCTCTCTATCTATATAGAACCTCTTGAATTAAAACCACAAAAGGTTATAGACTGGTCAAACAGTTGTGCATAGCGTGAGAAACATGCAACAGAGTTCTTGTGGTGGTTTAAAAAGCCATTTTAGTCGTCTGCCGAATTTAATCTTTGTTTACCATAGGAAGCGAGTGAGTATTAATGCATTTAGGGAGAGGACTTTTGTATATAAACGCTTTACAACCCTACAAAAACTATTGATTGAAAAATCTTGAGGCGCACTATTTTTCAAATGTGCCAGTGTCTCTTAATGCCCACAAAAACAATACAACGGAATGGCCTCACAAGCCTGCCAAAAAGCCTGTATAAAGTTTGTTTTCACCTCAGATTTTGAGTAGTGCAAAGTTGTGATCTAGATAGTGACACGGCAAAATTAGGGCTGATGGATAAAGGTCAGCCACTGTAGTGGGGTATCTAGTAAGCTCATGTGTGTTGTGTATGCATATATGTCCAGGAGCTAAACTCTTCAGGAATCCACTAATCGAAGGTCCAGTGAACATATATTTGGTTGGTAACATTAATTCACACTGACGCAGACAGAAGAAATGGCCACGCCCTTTTTATGGGGTCACGCTCTTTTTGAGCGAAGTACTATGATTATTATACTACAAGAACCGTGGACCTAGGACGGTTGTGACACCACTTTTGTGGCCCCCAGCTTGGATTTCAAGGAGGGTTAAATGGGTTAAAATTTTTAATTAAAAATGTTCCAAGTGTGTGAAAAAGCACACCATGGTGGTTTGTCTGGTTACAAGAATTCCAAAAAGAAAAAGTTATATTTTATACTAGTTCATACCTATAGTTTTGGAAAACTATGGGTGTAAAAATACTAAAAAATGGTTGAAAAGTCATTTTTGTTTGTACAGGGGTTTTATTTAAAAAATTAATAAGTTGACTCCAATTTTTGTTTAAATGTGGTTTAGAGTTGATTGGTTTTAGCTCATTGAATGAAATACAGGAATAGTTGTGACTATCTTACGGGTTTGGGTATTAACCAAAATGGTGAATAGTCCAACAGCTATAGGATTCTATGAACTTGGGACCCTATTTGTTGGACAACGTGAAAACTAAGCATAAACAAGATAAGGCAAACTATTCCTATTTCAATCCTTTAAAGCTAGGGAAAACAATTTGTACCCAAAAATATTACCGATCAAAGCAACTTAATTTTGACCCATTGTGCACACAAAAAAATTGAGGCCAACTCTACGCCAAATTTAAGCCATAGATAGTGTGGAACTATAACCTTTTGGGAATACTTGGTACCAGACAAAAACCATGCATGGTGTGCTGCAACACATTTTAATGACCCCTGTATAAACCTCAAAACCCAAGCTGGGGTTGGCAAGTGCTTCAATCAATGCCTTAATTCTTGTGTGCAAAAAATCACAATTTATCTGGAAGCGCACACACTCACTACAGTCCCCTGCGACTTGAGTGTGGTCCCTGGGGGGTTTTGGCCCGGAAAAGAAAAAAAAAATTGGTTATTGAGCTGATTTTTGGCCACCAGATAGCAGGGAAAATGCATCATTACAACAACATATCCAGATCCCCATAAATCCCCCTTGGGGAAAAATTTTATCTAAGATGGCCGGCCAAGTTAGCTATACCTCAGGTTTTAAAGTAAGATGTTGATTTATTTTAGTGTTTTTGAAATGTTTTGGGGGTCAACGAATCCACTTAGTACAAATCTAAATCACTGATGGCTTTCTTCACGCCAAAATCCAAAATGTCCGTCATTTTATATAATTAGCTATATCTCATGTTTTTGAATAGGTTTGAGGTTCAAAGAATTTTTTTTGTTTATATTTTCAATCATTGATGCTTTCTTTAACTCAAAAATCCCAAAATGACCACCAAAATGGTGCCAATTCGCGGCAGTCCAATAATATCTTATCACTGACGTATACTTTCCTTTGCAGTATTCTGCAAGGAAGCTCGGTCAAACTGTAGCATATATAGGAGGGTTGTTAAAAGCTAATATCCCGAAAAGGGATTGTTCTAATTACCCAAATAGTTCATATTTAGTCTATTCGAAAGAATTTATGACTTGAGTGTTATGTTATTTGAACTTAATCCAGAGAGGCAATTTCCCCAAAATGCGCAATGAGAACCAGTACGCCGCTCAATATAATGTACGAATTCGAAAGAATGGTTTTAAAAAAAGTTTGTAGATTGAATGCATGTTTTTTGTATTATGTTCACATTAATACTACAGGATTACATTAAGCTGCCTACAAACGGACCGTCTTGCCAGGAAAAGGGTCATAGAAACAATAGGCCATATATATATTTATATAAAGTAAAAAAATTAAAAAAATTAAAAAAATTAAAAAAATGTGAAAGAAATAGATAAAGATGAATCCCAGAAAGGGAAAAAAAACATGTGGGTGTTGAAAACACCTCAAGAGGACTTCCTTTACATAATTCAGGTTCCATCTTTGTACCCGTCCCTTTTACAAAATTTCGATTTATTTATTCCTTTTAATGTTTCTTTTCATTTTTATTTTCGCATTTATTTAGAATAATGATTTGTTCGTTTTCTTTAGCCCTCTTTTCCTTTGTATGTAATGGCGGCCATGTTGATTCACATAAGGAAAAAACAATGGATTAACTAGATTCGACGAAATCATCAACACATCTACTTGAGAAGCAAGATATAGCCAAATTATATGCAATGTCCGCTATTTTGGCAGCCCACGTGGATAAAATTTTTTTCCCCCACAAAAGGGGCTTCATGGGGATTCTTGGATATCTTGTTATATGATGTATTCCTACATGTTGGTGTAAAAATCAGTCAAATAACAATTTTTTCCACGAAGTATGTGTATCTCTTCGGGACTATACTAGACTGGCAAGGGACCAAGATGAGTAGACAGCCGTATGTTAAATGAAGATTCAAATCTTGTCCAGTACTATCAAATCATGCAACCACCAAATTTTTGACATGTTATTCATCAGATTTATTAGGTTTTACTGTACAGCATCTGCTCATTGTACAAGCTTTCAATTTGTATCACATGAAAATGTTATTCACTTTGTATACAATATTTACAATGCCTTGCACTAAAACATTCATCTTATCAAGGTTACAAGACAGCCAAAATTGTCACTGGCAGGGAATGGAACTTGAACCAGTGACCTTCCGAAAAACCAGCGGATGCTCTACCTGTGAGCTACCTAGCAATCGGCGACATTTGTTCTTCAGATTGACTTTAAGAAATGAAATGCTTGGCCTGGAAGAAACTACATTTGTTGTACCATTTTGAGACAGGCATATATTTATGTAACAACTTTTACTGAAAATAATCACTTTGCTATTTTGTTGCATAAACATTCTGGCTGCTTTGAAAGAAGACAACAATAGTTCTCAAACTTGGAGTTCTGTCATGTGGTTAAATCAAGTTTTACAATTAACTTTTGCAAAAAAAGGGCCCAAAAGGCAAGGCAAGACAAAGCACCGGGCCGGACGGGGCAGAAAACATGAAGGGGACAACCAGCAACGGGGCAACAATAACGACATAACCACAAAATGGCCTTACACTACACAAGTAAATCCAGTCATGGTGGCGCTACAACCCAATTACTAATAGGTAATCTTTTATGTTGGTGTTAGAGGTGTTTGAACTTCGTTTTTAGAGGATATTGAGGACTTGATTTTTTCCTCTTAACACACTGCACCCTGCAAGATGGTGTGCAGGATTGTAACGGGGTTACAATTTTGAACCTGTTGTCCAAAGGGGCAGACGGATCTTTTCTGACAACTATGGTCATGCACAACTTAAAAATTTCCACAAATTAGTGACTGGCAAGGGTGATTCTGAAAGTCAACCCCTTTCTGCCGGTATCTGAATTGCATTTTGGACTCAAAACAATCAAGATTCAAATAGAAGCAGGACTGCATACCATATAACTTGCAAGGATTGTTCAGCTGCTCATGTGGGCGAGCACAGAACAGAATCCACCAAGAACAAATTAGCTGAGATAAGACACTCAAACTATTCTTCGTGCCCTGTGGTTGATCAAAAACTACTAAGCATGAGATGACAGGCAACAATGTCAAGATTTGGACTAAGACATTCAATTTGGTTTTGGAAGGGGAGTACGGGGAGGGCCATCAACATTATCGGCAGACCAACCCAGCACCATCAACCGAGAGAAGGGCCGGTCACAATTTTGCACCCTGGGTATGACATTCTCTTTCGCCATGGACCAAGTTTTCCGGGTCCAGTGACAGTCTTCGGGTCACGGACAGATCTTCAAAACTTGACACCCAAACCTAGCATGGTGACATAGGTTCAGCGTCGGACCGAAAGCCAATGCAAGGTGGAAATTAGCTTATTGTGGGCGTAAAGGTACCTTACCCCAATCATATCAAGCTCATTTGTGCACACCACAAGACATAAAGATTACTAAAAATACTAAAATGCTAGATTTTCATGAAGAAACTCAATACACACAAATTCTATCATGATTGGTATCTTAAATGTACAAGGAATCCAACCGCTAACTTGCCATGTAGGTAGATTCTTCATTGCACACAATGTTCTTTTGTAGTCAAACTGGTAGGCTTCATTTTTATGCACATTTGATGCAATACCATGTACAGGCACATTCCATGGTTACACCAACCCTTCCCCCCAGGTGACAATGCAAGCTGGCAGTCTACATAATTGTAGAAGCTACACAATACCTTTTAACATCTTTCTTTGTGTATGGTACCAAAACTTAACCACATCAAATGAAAGCACAGTCTATGCTAAGGACCAAGCAACGTAGTGTCAGAAGACCGGTGCGCATTTGTTTAAATTGGTCTTTGAGATCATTTTTTTAAAGGTTTTTCTCACTTGACATTTTGAGCAATTTCAGAAAAAAAAAAAAAATGAAATTGGCTGGCAAAGCAGCCAAACAAATTTAAGTGGCAAAAATGCAAAAAATTTTAAAAATCACCAATTTCTTCTGAGACAAACTTGGCATAATATTAGAGGTGGGCACTATAGAAGGTCAATGTTTCAGATCACTTCAAAACACAGGCCTATTTGATGACTTTAATCACCCTGATCACACTTTTGAGGATAAAAATGAAAAAAGTGCGAAAAACCAGGTGCCCCATCGAAAAAATCCAAAATGGCCGCCAAATGTCAAAAATGATTTTGACCAAAACTTGTTTTTTTGCTCAATTTGCTTAATTTGGTGGTAATACCCATGTTTTGGGGTATCAAGACTCATTGCTATGCAACTTTCATCTCACGATAGCGTTTCGTTTCTGAAAAATGCGTTTTTGCTTAAAATTGCGCTCTGAGGGCGCTTTCCATAAATGCGCATCATTGTAATGTTGTTTTAACATTAAAGAAGATGAAGAGAGTTTCATTATGAACACTTGCTGAAAATTGGACTTGCGTGGTGTTTGCGTTAACAACTATAGCTTTTTAATGTCATAAAAATGACATACATTGAAACCCACAAGGTGAGCAAGTTCTTTGACCCCGGTGTATTCCAATGAGAGTGTTTTCCAAATTTTAAATTGATGCCACAGGAAAATGCAAGGTTACCACCAGCTCCTAATCTTCAAAAAATTGATGAATCAACATTCTGATGATGGCCCAACCCTTAAAATTGAAAACTTTTGATATGATATGTCACTTTTTTTGGAAAGCGCCCTCGCAGTCCATTTTAAGCTAAAATTTTGCCCTATCGAGAAAACGAAAGTCGTGGGTGATAATAGAAGTGCATAGAATGATTCCTTGCATGCCAAAACATGGGTAGTGCCAAAAAATGAAGGTGATTAACCAAAAGCTTATCAAGTATGGTCAAAATGTGATTTTTTGGCCATTTGGCGGCCATTTGGATTTTCGTTGGGGCACCCTGGTTTGGCCGGCACTTTTTTTAATTTGTTTTCGTCGAAATGGATAGCATCATTAAAGAAGTCATTCTAGCCTGTGTTCGAAGCGATCTGAGACTATGACCCAATATGACCCTCTCTAGCCCACCTCTACTAATAAGGAAAAAAATCCAGAGCTTACAACACACACCACATACCTAGCAGCAACCAAGAAGAGAAGGCCAGGTTATAAATTTGGGGGGGGGGGGGTGTGATAAAATATTGAACTAAATGTTTCCCAGATGAGATGTTTAACTATAAAATCCTTGGTAACAGTACATAGAACTTACGTATTTTATGATTATTATAGGATAGATGTAGATGACAGCATGCCGGTTTTGGCAACTGGGTTTACTTGTTTAAAATAATATGCTTCACTATTGTTGTAGTAGTAAGAGGCACACTTACAGGATACTTAATCTACTCTATACTACAGTACTCAAAAACATGTAAGCAATTAAGGTTCAATTTTAAATGAGCAAAATGGCACTTGGAGGCAATTCACTTCATTTTAAACCCGGTGCAACGCATGCACAGGTGTCAGTACCTAATTTCATTCATTGATAGCATAGGGAAATTTTGGTTTTGATACTAATTATAAGGCTCATTTCAAATATGCAATTCATAATCATGCTAAATATTTAGATGTGCTGTGTTATAATAATTTTGTTCAAATAGGGGTTCAGCAGTCAATGGTAATTCTGATCACATGCATTTTCTTGTGGGTTTGAAAGAATGAAGTAATATCCTTCCAAAGGTGTACTAGTATTCATCTACTGAGCCCTCTATAAACATTACACATCGTCAATAATTCCATACAGTCACACTATCTAGTGCTCTGAGGTATGCTTGGCGACTCTTTCTTTTTTTTTACTTATTTGGACCCCATGGCTTTGTGTAATAATAAAAAAGAAAGTCCACAAGTATAACCCTTGGTTACTGTCTAATACCCTTGTTAACTTGTTGTAATCTAATCATGGCAAAACATTCCAAGGTCAATAGCAAGCACCAAATTGATATAAAATGAGAATATGTGTGCCTTGGGTCATGTCAAATACAAGCCATACAGAGACGACTTGTTACGTACTACTCAAATCAGGTTGAAACTAGAAGCGTACGCACTGACAATATATGCGACCACTACACAGGCGTATTGCATGGTAATGTAAAGCCTTATTTATGTATCATTGCTTGCCCCATGACCCAATGCACATACACAGTAATTCCTCAATTGGTAATCCTTCCATTGGTTGTAACGATTATACGACTCCAGTATACATCTCAACCGATAATTTTTGAATATTTTTTAAGGCGTGATATATCCACGTAAACATGC
>JAMKCH010052668.1:0-10222 GCA_023653785.1 Ophioderma brevispina
CCCCTCCCCACCACCGCAATGCAAACCCCACCCCCTCCATGACACACCTACCCCCTCCCGTCAGCATCCCACCCCGACTGCTCCCCCGGCACACTGTGAATGGGCCAATGGTTGAATAATGAGGTCAACCAAGGTCCCATGAGTTCACCAAGGTCACATGAGGTCACCGAGGTCGCATGAGGGTCAAACATGAGG
Source organism: Ophioderma brevispina (assembly GCA_023653785.1). Taxonomy (NCBI): domain Eukaryota; kingdom Metazoa; phylum Echinodermata; class Ophiuroidea; order Amphilepidida; family Ophiodermatidae; genus Ophioderma; species Ophioderma brevispina. The sequence goes on from JAMKCH010052668.1 coordinate 196, forward strand.
TCACCCGAAGATCGCCAATGGGGTTCACAAAACTGTCACAGAAAGTCCCCAAGGTCACACAAAGGTCCACCGGTCACTCAATGGTCACATGAGGTCCCCAGGCCCCCTCGCCGACACCCCCTAACCCTTCCCCGATGCAACCTATCCTCAATGCACACACCCGCCGACCCCCCCTCCATGATGCACCACCGACCCCTCCCCAAAGGCAACCCCACGCCCTCCCCGACGCACCCCCAACCCCACCACCTCCCAACACCCCCACCTTCCCACCTCCATATGATTCACCACAGTGATTATGGTATAAGTAGTTTTTCATCAGCAAGGAATTTTGCATCTTCCGATGTAACCATTTGGGAATACGCAATTACGCATATTTCATTAACTCATTGTACACCTACAAGGCCCATGTATCAGGAACTTTCATATGGCAAAGAAGAAATCAGCACCATAATGCAAGTTTCGTGCAGTGAAGGAATTTTTGCATATCCTAATGTACCGTTTCAAAATAGAGCGTTACTCTGATTTTTGCATATTATAGCTCATTTGCATATGTACTTTTGCCCGAATAGTGCCCAAACTCTAATCATGTCGAGAACTTTTTAACCCGCTTCCTTCCACCCAGATCAACATTATAAGCCTTACGGAACTCCAGATAACTTGCAACACACAAATCTTGCGGGAAAAAGCTTATATTTTGACCGCCAAAGGTCAAATGAGGTCACAAGGTCATCTGAGGTCACCATCATCGCCCTTACGGAACTCATACGGCATCAAGGCGAGCATTTAATAAAACGGTTAACCTAATGTTTTTGAAAAATATGCAAAATAAGCTAATTAAAATTCATGAATATCAAATAATGCAGCCAAAAGCTACACATAATTTTGCGGCACCTCACTCTATCTCTTATCATGTTTGAAGTAAATTGGGCTAGCGTTATTAGCCAGCAGAGCATTTCAAAAAAGGTTTAACAGGAATGCCTGCAAATAAGCTAATTAACTATTCGTGAATAGGAAATAACGCAGCCAAAAGCATACACAATAATATTTTTGGGGCACTTCACTCTATCACCCTACCAAGTGTGGACGGAATCGGGAATCAGCCATTTAGCCAGCAAGGAATTTTAAAAAAGGTTAAACCAATGTCTCATATGCAAATTATCTAATTAAAATATCATGAATATGCAAATAATGCAGCCAAAACCTACACATATATTGCTGCACCTCACTTCTATCATCCTATTCAAGTTTGAGTAAATCGGGAACCGTTTAGCTGCAGGGCATTTACAAAAGGTTAACCGAGTCATACTGACGGACACACAGATTTGGACTAGTCTGGGCCTCCATAACATTCTTTCATGCGCACAAATACAACTGGAACTTCCCTGGCCATATTTTTGTGTTAGAAATGATTTTTAAAGCATAAAAATCAGCATGATAATCAAGATTAAACAGAATTTTGCGGTTCTCTCGCTTTTTCGCGCATCGCTACTTCAAAGATATAAGCTGTGGGCGCCCATGACCTTTGACCCCTGCAACACGGGAACCTTTGATCTCATCAACATATCAGGGATCGCACTGTGCCCCTATGACAAAAGTTTGGTTCCAAATTGAAAACGTCAAGTTTTAAATTTTAGATCAATTTTACATTTTAAGCCGATTTTTCAACTTGACCTCACATGACCGTTGACCTTTCACATGACCTTGACCTCATCAACTAATGAGGGACCCCATTGTGTACTATACGAGTTTGGTCCAATTGACGTTAAACTTTTCATTGAGGTCAATGTTTACAAAAAACTTTAACAATTTGTGTGACACACACATACACACACACCATCCACACACACATCCCACCACAAACGCAACGCCACGGGATTGCTAAGTGTCCTGGCCAGCTATATCGTGGCGGCCCACAAAAAAAGTCTTGAGTCTTTCTTGCTGAGTAATTACAGTACTAATTCCCCCCCCTCCCCCCCCCCCCTGCCCCCCCCCGGGAAAATTTTGACAGAGGGCAATCAATTCATTGTGTCTTCACAGAGGTTCACGCTTCAGTAGCTCAAAAAATGCATTGCAATTATGGCTTCTTCTACTGAATGGGATGGAGAGGACTAGCGGCCCAAGGTAAAACTAATTTAAGTGACTGAGTCCCTTCATTAATACGAAATTTACGTTTTAAAGTAGGGCCATTTTGAACCTAAAGCAATGGGTAATTTATTTTGGTGGTGTGCAACCAGCTGGGAAGGTGGTGGGAACCAGAGGGAAGTATACTTCCGCAGTGCCATGGTTCAAAATACGTTAGAACAAGTTACCCCTGTTACACCCCTGATTTGGTGTAGGCATAGAACTGCAAGAGATTTCACTTGAATAAGGGCTGTAATGTGAATGCAAACTGCATTTAAAAGTCCGAAAGATAAATCTCTATCTAACCTCCTCTTTTTTGCATCCAGTTCTTTTCCCATGAACTTGTATTTGTGGTGTTTTTCATACCAACCTCTGCACAAGTTTTCTGCTGACCCATTGGCTGGTTCCTTCATGAACTTGTCTCCATCTTCCCTGCAAAGAATCAAAGAAAAAATAATAATAATAAATGCAATTTTTGACAAACTATAATCCACATTCAGATTCCCAGACAAGATAATTTTAATTAATTTAATTGGATTAATTTAATCATTTTTATAAAAACTTTGTGAAATTTGCAACACTGCCAGTTCCTATCTCTTGCATTACAAGTTTGACTTTTTTCCACACAAATGAGGCCGTAATTCACTATATCTGAAAATGTTGTAAATCTTTGCTATGAACAATTAAAGGTGCTTGTTCCTCTATGGGTATTGTGTTCTCTACTTGATATCAGAGCCTGGGACTTGCCATAACCCCCAAGTACCGTGGGAAACAAACTTGCGTTTTTTTTTTGGTAGACGCGATAATGCAGTTGCAACGCCCTATGCAATACTGTGTCTAATATTGATGGTAAAACCACTAAAACAGCGGTTTTTTTGTTTATATCTTGGGAATTAAATGGATTTGAGGGCTCAATTTCAAACGACATGAGAAAAATACTGCCTTTCATAGGATAATCAAAACGATACTACTTCCGTGTACATCAGGGGTCCCAAAGACATCGGAAACCTGGTCACCTTTTACGACATCTCAATACACACTGTCCTTTGGATTTTGCATTGTCGTGTTTCTGATTATCTTATGATTGGGCTACATTGAGGGCAAAATACTTTATTTTCCGTTAGGGCTGGTTTTTTTTGTATTCTATTGTAACCGATCTCAACATGACTACAAAATTGTTCCCCCTCAGCCAAGACAAGTGCAGTGCCCTCTTGTGTCATGCCCCTTAATTTTGTGGTGGGAGTGGATTTGAATTAAAAAGCCCTCTAATTACTCGTTTCAAGTATTTTGCAATTCTTTGTGTTTATATATTATATGTAACAAAGCACAAGATTGCTGATTTTGAAGTTGCAAGACACTTGGACATTGCTTTTCGTAAAAATTGAATAAAACTCGGCAAAAAAAGTTCCTGGACACTTAGAAAAGGTCAAATTTTTCATATTTTTTTTATAGTTAATAAAGGGCAAAGAGAGTTGTACATCAAATAAACAGACAGTCATTCTCTGTCAGCTTTGAGTGGAATTAAAATGTGATCGTTCATGCATGGCTGTTACATTCGATTTGTCAATACCAAGTCATAAATGAAAAATTGCAAAAATGGAGGTCCATTTATTCAAGGTTGAATTGAATAAGTTTGACCACTCTTCCACACGGAAACAGCTTGAGATGAACGTGGAAAAATCCGAGTGTTGACTTGAACCCACATGGTGTTCCATCCCACTGCATGCTTTTTTCTTTGGTCAAAAATGGCCACTTTCGGAGCAGGATCGTGCGAGATCCATAGGTCTGTTCAGGCTGGACGTTCCTTTCATTATGTTCGCTCGTCGTGCTCGTGTTTTTGACGTATCACCAAACACACTTCAAGTCTACACCGCCGATTCATTGAGAGTGGAGAAGTTAACTATCGCCCGAGACCCGGTGGACCCAAAGTTAAAACCCTAGCTGAAGACCAACGTATCAGAACTCTATAGCCCTAAGGAGATAAACTGTGACCGCACCAGTTATTTATTCCCAGATCCATGCCGCTCAAGGTCAAGGTGCCCATCGCTTCTCAGTTCAAACTGTAAGGAAATATAGACTCCATGACATCGGCATATGGTCCAGAAAACCTGCAAAGAAAACTCGACTTACACCTCAACATTGGCAAGCAATGTTATGGTGGACCAGAGACCTTGGATTGGAAGATGCACAAGGGTACAATGACGTCAAGTCCTCTTTACTGACCAATCCAGATTTTGAATCCACCACACTGATGGAAAGGGGCAAGTGTGGAAAAGACGAGGGTAAAGGTAGAGAAACATTTTGCGTACGAGAAGTGCAGCAAGGAAGATGGTTAAGCCATTGCATTACATTGTGTTAAAACCAGATGCATCCAAGATTGATAAGTTCTGACATTGCTATGCTTTTGGAAAACTATGTTCCTTTTTGTCATCAAAGTTTAATGCTTTATGAAAAAATCCAAACCAAGTATCCATTAATTATTGCCTTTGTGTTGTAACTGACTCACAGACAGATTAACTGCTCCAAATTGAAATGACCGAAATGCTCATTTCTTGCAATTTTCATTTAAGAACCTTGCCAATGTTAAGTGAATGTAATCAGTCATGCATGAATGCTAACATTTCAATTCCATCCAAAACTGATAGGAGACGAATGTCTCTTTATTTTGATATAAAATTATTTGCCTTCTATGAGAAATAAATTTGAAATATTTAAATTTGTCTAACTGTCCAGGAACTTTTTTTGCTGAGTTTAGGTCAAAATTTAGCATGAGGGTGCTTTTCATGATTTTTCCCTAATGCTTTCTCATTTGCTATTTTAAAGTTAACAGCCATGAAGAAATTGGAGTATTATTGCATGTATTATGTCTGCAGTGCTCATTTAAACTTTCATTTGAATGCGGCCATTGAATTGTACACAAAGAAAAAGTTTGGGGGCATTGACCCCTGTACATTTGAATAGGAGCATGTGAGGAACATTCAAATGAATGCTATTTCAGGGCCCATCTCTAACCTGTGTAGCAGGATTGTTCTGGATCCTGTTCTACTAACTCAACATCGACCAATCGGTATCCAAGTCAACGCTGCAGTTAGCCCAAATAAAGTGCCCATGTAAGCATTGCTTTAACTATAGGAAAACAGACTGGCAAGGGATTCACTGATAATGATCTGATCAGGACGTGAAGAGGATTGTTCCATAACTATGAAAATTTGCCCAAACTAGTGAACAAGGCTGCCCAGAGATTCATACCCAGAGCGTAGGACAGATATAGGTTTTTTTAAAAAATCATGGCCTTCAAGGAATGTGCTAGAGAGCATTTCACCTGTTTGAAGCTGATTCCTTTCTCGGCCAAAATACACTTGCTAACGGTGAGGAAGTTTTGGAGAGGTCACAGGAAAAGATCAAAACATGGCATACTTTAATTGAAGCCACGATATGACCCATAACAGCAAGAAAGAACGGGTCAAAACCATCCAAAAGCTCCGAGGGGATCAAACAGAAACTCCACAGCAGCCAAATGTATACCCAAAACAAGTATTCCACCAAAGCTTTTAAATGGCAAGTACAGCAAGAAACCCAAGGAAGATCAAACTAGACCATAAGAGGTTTAGTGGCTAACCTGGTTCAAAAAAAATATGCAAAGGGTGCGCCCGCGGCGGAGTGCCCATCTCTCCGTCATTGGAGTTTGGGCCAAGAATCCTCTATTTATAAGTTGCTGTGGGGGGTTCGCCAATACTCCCACACAGCGAGTCTATTTTGCATTACAAGAATATGCAGGTACCCATTTATACTCGGGTGGAGAGAGGCAAGAAGTAAAGTTGCCTTGCCCAGTGCACAACACACATTTGGCGACAGCGGGGCTCGAACCAACAATCTTATGCTTATGAGGCCAAGCGCTGATCCACTGCAGCACCACACGTGGACCCTGGTTCACTCGCCCTTCAAAATGGACAAAATTGGAATCCAGGAAAAAGGCAGTAGGCCTTGACACATCTCAACTGAGCAGCTGAAAAACTTCGGCCAGTAGCAAGGAGTGGCTTCGTGAGCTCTACAATTGCTTGCCTATTTCACACAGGTTCCCAAAGGATCTAGAGGAATAAAGTACATGTTATTTCACTCCTAAAGCCTGGGAAAGAGCCATCCAATCCCAAGAGCCTATAAACCAATATCACTCCTCAACCGTATTGCACCTGAGATAGATGACGAAAACTCATACCAGAACAAGTTTCCGGCCAAGCAAATCAACAACAAGCCAACCTAACTCAACACATTAATGCATTGAGGATGGTTTCGTGAAGGGTATGGAAACCGGAGTTGTGTTCGTCGACCAAATCTCAGCAAGGCCTATGACACTGTTATCACAGGATGCCTTACTCCATAAGATTCTGGAAATCACTTAGGACCAAACATCAGCTTAAATCACCTGGTCTGGGGCGCCCCTGGAGCACGGTGATAACTCTTGTCTACCTGGAGGTACCTTGGACCTCATCTATAAGACCGACATTCGAGAAGAAGTTAAAGTATGTTCACGCAATAACATCTTTGAAACTCATGGCACCAAGATGGGGTGCTCGCCCACTTACCCTAAGATTGACGGCACTTGCCCTGTGCTACTCGTGTGCCAGAGTATGCTTGCCCTGTCTGTATGGGAAAGATCAACCCAAGAAGCTTGATACAGTGTTAATGCTTACTACCGCTTAGCACCGGATTGCCTCTGTCCAACATCATCGGAAAACTTATACATCATAGCGGAATTGCTCCAACCAGAATCCGTCATAGCGTAGCGAGCATGCAAGAGCGAGCTGCAATATTCTAATGTGAAGCACCCGATGTTGACAGATACATGCTGCCACCTGGCCAACCCGCCTCAATCCAGAGGAGGTTTCTTAAGCAAAGTCAACCTCTTGAAACAGTCTCCAGAGCTTAGAGTCGCCTTGTGGAAAGAGAAGACTGCCACCAACCAAGTAGCATATATTGGTATTCTCCCACCGGAGCTGAATCCTCATGGGCTGAAATGGCGCTACCTCAACAGATTGAGAACCAGAAGTGGCCAATCTAGGGTTCCTTGCAGAAGTGGGGTTACCTGCGCAGATCAAGACATTTCCTGTGGTTGTGGAACAGCACCGAAGACATGTAAAAACAGTGGTGTTCTAATGACTGTTAGGAATGCTTTGCTTACCTCTCCGATTGATGTAACAAATGATTGTCTGAGGCAGATGCAGAACCTCCCTAAAAATATATCTTCCCAACATAATATATATTCATTCGATCAACCTGTATGAGGGACCCCCCCCCCCCAAGTGACGTCATACCACAATCCTCTTCCTCTTTTAGTCTTACCCTCGACAAGATAAACATCCTCCAGGGGGGGGACGGACGGGAATCAACATCGGAGAAGAACAAAGCATTCCGTACGAGTCATTAGAACATCACTTTCTTACATGACTCATACAGGAATCTGTTAACCTTTCAATCAGATGTTAATGTAACAAATTGCATTAACACCGCCAGATTAGCCCCACAGGTACAGGAGGCGGTGGAGGATGCAAAATGTCACACCTGGATTGCGTGAATGGAAAGGGGATGATATGAATCGCAAGCAATTCATCAGAAGAAGTAAGAGCAGCACAAGGTCACATCCAATAAACGATGACGTGGTGGATTAGGTTTAATGCTAAGAGAATAATTTGCTGAGCCCCATGAAAGAGTGGCTCCTGCAAAAAGCTGGCCAGTATAGCGACGTACATAGAGGAGACGTCACACGAAAACAGCACCCCGGGCACAACACACGGCGCATACCTGAAGGGTATCCCAAGTATGAGGGTCTAAAGGCGTCAGGCAGCTTGAGCCATTAGACCCATTCGCAAATCGGATGCTTCCAAAGGATAAAGCGTTAATCCGTTTGGCCCGTGGCAAAACAAACTCATCATTATCTAGCAGGCCTGGATACATCACAGAATAAGAATACTGTGAATCGAAACCAGCCCAGGGACCCCCAAAAGAGTGAAGGGCCTATAACGGAGCTGAGTAATCCGCTATAGCGTGAGAATAAAAGACCCCGCGAGGGATAGGGCACAAAGCCGACCGCAGCGAGAGTGGCTCAGCGGCGCGTGCTCCACCACACGCCTTAGTAGACGATTAAAAGGCCGACCGCAACCTGAACTTCCGAATAGAAATATAACAGGGGCGGCGTTAGACTTGGCCGAGTCTTCCGACACAGAATTTAAGCCAAAAAGACGAAAATTAATCGTCTAACATTCAACTAGGGTATCCATCGCCAGATGGGCGAGCGGATACACGAACCTCGATCGAAAGCGATCAGAAGCGATGACTACGGCATAAATTACGGCGGAAATCCGAACACAAAATTTAGGCTACTGGCGAAAATTACTCGCCAATCGTATCATCAACGTATTCATCGCTAAAAGGGCGAACGAATATCCGAACTTCGAATCATCAGCGATCCGAAGTGATGAATTACAAGCGTAAAAAACGGAAGGAACGGCAAAAAACAGCTCCCGTACCGGAAAAATACTGACTACATATCGTCGTGAAACGCTGAGAAAGACACCGGCAGTTGATTTCTAAAAAAGAATTGAATCCAAGCGACCATCGACATGAATTCAAAACCATAGCAATCGTGATTCCAATTGTAGTCCTACCAAAAAGGAACCGAATCCAAAGGAATCAGACGGAGTAGCAGGATAAGACCCGTACGCACGACCCGGGAGAAGGGGAGGGGGAGAGACATCAATCCCAAACCGGTGGCACAACCCCTAGGGCTGGCTCAAACGCATCGGTTGGCGTTGCATTTTATTAAAAACACCGCATCCAAACTCGGACCCAGGAGGGGTCTGAGCTCGGAAGACAACCATGCGACTATCTAAGAGGCTGCAAACGCCTAATAAAGACGTAAGCCGCCCCGAAGAACCGGATTGAATGGATGAAGTCGAGTCCAACACCGAAGAGACTCAAAAAAAAGGGTAGGCATTATAAAAAGATATGACGCCACCCATGAAGCTACGGGAGCCGCTACCGCCAGTGAAGGCGAAAGCTGTGCCCTGAGCATCCCGGTGTGGTAGGAATACCCCAACGCATGCTGTCCCGAGGAGTGCTTGGCGAGCAAGCGCCGCCCCAGGCAGCAGAGGACGACACCCAGAGGGGGTGCACAGTCCCGGCGAATGGGTTCCGTTCCCCGCAACGAATCATCACACCTATAGGATTGTCCTTGTGTAACAAAGCGACACGGCTTAACACAGGCCAGTATCCATCGGGTAGATGAAACGATGCTCCCATCGCCCGAATCCCGGAAGGGGTTGAGGCGATTAAGGGCGAAAACCTACACCACAGTGGCCCGAACAACTACCCGCAAGAACAGAATACGGATAGTAGCCAAAGCCCCGTGGATGTACCGGTCTATATGTATGCAACGTATTATTATTAAAAAGGCAAGTACATGAACAGACATGTACACCGGTAATAAAAATAAAACATACCACGGTGTGCCGCTGAAGTAGTCACACCGCAACCCCCGCATACATCCGCGCCCCGAACAGGGACAAACGAGGGTGTATACTGCAAGAATGACTAAGACAATCTTCCACAAATTGTCACCTTACAGCATATAGTATGGGGCGGTGTGTTGATGGTTTGAGATTTGTTGGCTTTTTTGCTACAATTGGAATTTTGGGTCTTAAATTGCAGATAATGGTCCCAGGAATCCAAATCAAATTGTTACCATTTTTTTTAGGTTTCAATGTTATTGCTGTCCATATGTTCCAGTGCAATTTCAAGTGTTGAAACCAATATCTATCTATCTAGTGGCCGCATCCGAGATGCTGTTCACAATGTAGCGCCAAATGTCCCTGTCCGTCATCAAGTTGGGGATGGCAGATGGATCCTGCTG
>JAMKCH010052669.1:0-10578 GCA_023653785.1 Ophioderma brevispina
AAATTGGATACAGCCTTTGAAGTGGAGACATAGGCGTAATTTCCAACTAAATCAATTCACCAACTGTCACGACGGATTACTTAAAAATCTTTTAAACATTTCCCTACTACAAGTTGGACATTCATGTCCACTTTATGCAAAATGTGACAGATTCAGGATGGCCGAGCGGTTAAGGCGCCAGCTCAAGGTTTAAAATCTTGCAAATTCGCATGTGAGCTAGTTTGGGGTTCTGGTTCCGTATGGAGGGCGTGAGTTCGAATCCCAATTATCACATAATTTACTTAATTGCATAATAAGAAAGGACTGGACAATCCTGTTAGCGGATAAAAGTTATGTTTGAAAAATTGTTTACGATCTTATAGAATTACCGAATGTTTCATTTTTGCATCTCCATATGAAAGCTTGTTAAATTGGATACAGCCATGAAGTGGAGGGAAATAGGCGTAATTTCCAACTAAATCATTCACAACTTTCACAATGATACTTAAAAAATCTTATAACATTTCCCTACTAGCAAGTTGGACTTCATGTTCACATTATGCAAAAATTGACAAGTCAGGATGGCCGAGCGGTCTAGGCGCCCAGACTCAAGGTTTTAAATCCTTGCCTATTTCCTTTCTTGTTCCTTTTGTTCCGCCCTTTCCTTTCTGCCCACTTCGCAGTGTGCTAGTTTGGGGTTTCTGGTCTCCGTTTGGAGGCGTGGGTTCGAATCCCACTTCTGATATACTTTGTACTTAAGGGGGGGTATGGGGTCTGAATATGATAAAAAATTGTTTCTTATGCAGAAAATGAGGAAATGCAATGGCTAAATTGTGTAGACTGTAATCTACAAAATGCTTTTTATTCGATCGCAATCGGCCCATATGGTTCCAGAGATATGGCTGATCAAAGTCAAGTAGTGTACGCAAAATTTGCCAAACAATTGCATATCTCCTATATGTTATCATGTGAAAAATTTCAAGGGTGATATTTAAGATATTTTTAAAAGATTTGTTAAAAGATCGCACATGAGAAAGTGGAACTGTGGGGGAAACTTTCGCCTTTATTTTTCACTACATTTCAATATCAATGTTTATCATCACATTTTACAAACAAGCTACAAGATGTAGTCAAAGAATTTGATAAAAGACTTCTTAAATATTTTAATATCACTTTACAATTGGCTACTTAAGCATCAAGCAGAAACATTATTTTTGAATAGTTGATAGTTCATGAAGTGTGGAATGTGATTCACGGCATAATTATTGATTCGAATTTTATTCACATTTAAAAACTTGGAAAATAACTAGAAGCCTAAAAGAGAAAACCGGAATTATCTGGCATGACACCACTTTATCTGTAAAAAGCAGCACAAGCCTGTGACAAATTTAATTGCATGCATAGCATGGAAGTTGTTATTAAGTGCGTGCTGTAATTAATGATTTTGCAAATTGACTTCTAGCACAAAATTACAAAAATGAGAAGAAGAACACCAATTATATCTGCTTTAATTTAGAATCGCAGAAGTTTGGGTAGCAAAAAGTCAAATGAGGTTTCCTAACGTTGATCTCCACAGATTTAGTTCAAGCCAAGGAAAAGATAATGTTGGTACCGCCGAAGCTCATGGTCAGCAGCATTATTGGCCGGAGAAGGATACACCGGATGCCCCGAAGGAAAATAGGGCCACAAAACAAGGTTATTGTTTTGCGGCCATGAGCTCGATCAGCTCTACGTCCTAGCATCGAACAAGCCCTTCCTACACCATTTAAAGCAGTTCAAAAAAGCCCCCAAGTACAAGCATACAAGCCGAACGCGGAGGGGATCCACACATAGGAAACCCAGTGGTCACCAAGACCGACCAGTGCCTACAAAAGCGCCCAATGGTCCGCAAGCCGGACCCAATTTCAATATTCAGCGACAGGAAAAACCCATCCCCATTTCCAAAATAATCAAGGGCAAGGCCCCCGCGCCGTCAGAAAAACAGCCGCGGGCCCACAAAGCATTATGCCCAAGTGGCAGACCGCGTAATTGTTAATTGATGGAAGAAAATTGTTTGGGGGGATGGGCGGGCAAAACATCTTGTCTGTGTGAAAAATTAAGGGAATTGAAAATTTGGCTGGCGCGAAATATGCACCTCACTGAAAAACCAAGGTGCAAAAAACCTGTGTGAATGTTTGCATCTGTAAAAACATTCAGCGGTAGACACGACCGTGCCACCGAAGCATACAATAGTCTCAAACTGAGGTGATTGAACCTCGACATGGGGTCAAGCTCGCCATACGCGGGCCACCGCTGTGATCTTAACGATGCTTAGTGCGATTCTATAACAATATTAGGTACTAGTATACGTAACCTTTTGTTAAAAGAATCCAACATGAGATAATGAACTTGTGTGTGCATAACTTCCATATTTTTCACCACATTCAATATACAACTGTTCTCATCACAATTTTACACAGTACAAAGCATGTAGTCAAAGATTTTCTGATAAAAGACTTCTTAAATATTTACATATCACCGTTACCCGTGGCTACTTAAGCATCAAAAAACGGCAGAAACCATTATTTCTGAAAGTGATGTCATGAAGTGGGAATGTTGATGCATGCGCTATTTTGATTCGAAGATTTCACACATTAAAACTTGGAAAATAACTAGAAGACCTAAAAGATAAACTGAATTATCTGGCATGACCACCACTTTACTTTAAATAGCAGACACAAGCCGTGACAAATTTAATTGCGGAAATAGCATGGAGTTGTATTAAGTGCAGTTGCTGAATTAATGATGTTGCAAATGATTAAGCACAACACATTTACAAAATGAGAAGAAACACCAATTATATCTGCTTTAATTTAGATCGCAGAAAGTGGGTAGCAAAAGTCAAATGAGGTTTCCTAACTCTATGTTCTTGGACCTCTCACAGATTAGTTTCAAGCAAAGTTAAAAGCATAAGTTGGTACCCCGAAGATCAATGGTCCGCAGCATTATTTGGCCGGAGATGGGTACACCGGTGCCCCAAAGAAAACTAGGGAAACAAAAAACAAGGATGTTTGCGCATGAGCTCGAGAGCCACGTCCTAGAATCGAACCAAGCCCTTCCTCCCCCATTAAAGAATGTCAAAAAGCCCCACCAAGTACAAGCATACAAGCCGAACGCGGAGGGGATCCACACAAAGGAACCCAGAACAAGGTCACAGGACCGACCAGTGCCTACAAAAGCGCCCAATGGTCCGCAAGCCGGACCCAATTTGCAATATTCAGGACAGGACAAAACCCATCCCAATTTCAAATAATCAAGGCGCAAGGCCCCCGCGCCGTCAGAAAAACAAGCCGCGGCACAGCATTAGCCCAAGTGGCATTACCGCGTAATTTTAAGTTGCTTGCGGAAAGATTAAATTGTGGGGTGGGATGGCGGCAAAACATGTGATTGTCTGTGTGAAAAATTAATGTGAATTGAAAAATTTGGTGGCGCGAAAATGCACCTCACTGAAAAACACCAGGTGCAAAACACCCTGTGGAATGTTTTTGCAATTCTTGCTAAAACATATACATTCAGCGGCTAGACCGACCGGTGCCACCGAGCCACACATCAAGTCTCAATTGAGGTGATTGAACCCTCGAAATGGGGTCAAATCCTCGCCATACGCGTGCCACCGGCTTTAATCTTACCGATTGCTTTGTGCGATTTATAACAGATAGGTTAACTAGTTAATACGTAACCTTCTTGTTAAAAAGATCGACATGAGATAATGAACTGTGTGTGAATACTTCGCATTTATGTCACACATTTCAATAATCAACTGTTCTCAATCACATTTTCCAACAAGCTACACGCATGTAGGTCAAAAGATTTGATAAAAGCTTCTTAAATATTTTGACATATCACTTTACAGGGGGCTACTTTAAGGCATCAAGCAGAACCATTATTTCTGAATAGTGATTGTTCATGAATCGTTGTGGAATGTGATTCACTGCATATATTTGATTCGAAGATTTTCCCACCTTAAAAATGGAAAATAACTAGAAGACCTAAAAGAGAAACCTGAATTATTGCATGACACCACTTTAACTTTAAAATAGCAGCACAAGCCTGTGACAAATTCAATTGCATGAATAGCATGGACAGTGTATTAAGTTGTGCCAGTGATGAATAATGATTTTGCAAAATTGGGATAGTACACAAAATTTCAAAAATGAGAAGAAACACCACTTATATCTGCTTTAATTTAGAATCGCAGAAGTTTGGGTAGCAAAAGTCAAATGAGGTTTCTAACTGGACCTCTCACAGATTATAGCCAAGTAAAAGCATAATGTTGATACCGCCGAAGCTCATGGTCCGCAGCATTATTTGGCCGGAGAAGGGTACACCGGTGCCCAAAAGGAAACTGGGGCAACAAAACAAGTTATTGTTTGCGGCCATGAGCTCGATCAGCCCATACCCATAACATACAATTGCCACAAAGGAGGCGGATGGTGACTAAAAGCGCCATATAATGCAATGTACCAGTATCAATTGTTCAAAAAGGTATCAATTATCACAAGTTAGTGGCTGGCTGAAAGCGAATATCAATAACAATTATTAAATTCCTTATTTACCAATGCAGTGGTGTTGAGGGCCACATTTAAGTTAAATAATTTAAATTGCTTCACCCCTCAGAGGTTAACCTACTTTCGAAAAGCCACCATGAATTGCAAATGAGCTCGTGACCTGGCCGCCTTTTATTTGGGCCAGCGGGTCGTTTGCTGGTGTAGCGTTCAAGTTGTATGCATAATGTCCCACCTGTGCTAAACCAGTTTTCCCATGCTATGGACACTCTACTGTGCACAGGGAACCCCTCATCCAGGTTCTGCCAGGCACTGTTAAAAGTAAAAGATCCAAAACAACGAGCCAGTATTGTTGCGTACAGAGACCAACATTTGGTTATGAAGTAAAATATGGAACATCAGAATAATTCACGTATTCCTATCTTTGCACTACATTGTGATATATATATTTATGAATGTATTATGTTGTTTCCCCTCGCTATGCTCTAATTTTAAAAGGAGGAGGAGCAAAATTATCCTGGAAAGTTACAAAACTAGTACGTGTAAGCGCACAGAGAGATTGCCAGAACATTAAGACGCATCTCAAACATGTAAACAGTAGCTGAATTACAAGTACACCCATTATATGGCAGACCAGGAACCCAACCCGTAGGTTGGAATTGGGGCTGACCAGTTTAAATCAAGCACACTACACTTAAACCCTGAAGGTGAAATTTTTAACATGCATAATGCAGTATGTGTAATTGGGGCCTGATTAATGCATTAAATATATAGAAAACCGTTCCAGGAAAAGAAGCATTATGCTGGCAGTAACCCCCGCTCATGGAATTAAAGCTACTGCGAGGAAATTGCATGAAAAACATAGTACTAACTATTACAAACGACACACCATTCCAATTGGGTTATACGTAGAATAGGAATATCGCAGCATCATGTGTGTCGACCCTTTTGGTGTGTAAGTTCAGCTGTATTACATGGTTGAACATTTAACCTAGTTGAATGAACTCTAGTAGATGAAGCGAACGCATTACCTGCTATGAGTAACCATCTTGCACGCATGATCCCTCATAGAATACAGAATGAACAGGTCGCCCGGCTGTGGTAAAGGCTCAGGTGTTTGATTTGTTTTTGAATCATAGTCAGCAAACACAAACGATGACAGGGCTATACGCTTCAAATTGTAATTTCCCAATTTATCATGCCTGGAAATTTGCAGATTACTTGTCCTGAGAATTAAATGTAAAGCCAAAGACTGCAAATTTTGCCGTATAATCTATCTATTATGCGAAAAGATGTGCATGTGTTTGAAATGAAGTGAGCCAAAAACACCAGTACAAGTAAACCGTCGTCTTGATCGTAGTATTTTACGCTTACCTCGAAACGTTCCGTCCAACCACAGCGTACCATGAGCATGTTTCCTTCAAGTTATTGCTCCTTACCAAAATACCGTACGTGATCCCGGAACTTTCACCTTGTCAACTTGCACATGGAAAAATAAAGGTTACCAATGTTTGTTGCTGTTGTTTGCCTCCAACTGTCATAAATTTGACCCTACTGGCACGGTGAGGCGAAGCGGGAGCCACCCGGACAAAGGTTTGCAAGACCATTTCAATAATACTTCCCCAGCTAATAATCCGGAACTTGTATGCACTTTTATTACATCCTGGCCTACCGGTACCGGGGAAGTAGTAATTTCAACCTCGGAATTTGTGCTGTGTATGGCCGCCTGAGCAGCTCAGTAAAGAATTAGGGAAAGTTAGCCTAGCGTTTAAGTCCTGCCTCCCATGGCAGGAATAAATCCCCCAAACTTGACCAACCTTAACGTGATTGATAGACAAATCACACTGTGGCCCTAACCCTTTATATAATATTAAACACCGTGGGGGAGGAAATGCCTCACACCTATCCTTCGAACGCAAACAAACACCAACATGACCGACACAATAAAATAGCTTAGCATGGTAATTATATAAAATTAGGTGCTTTAGTGCAGAAAGAATTATAAGGGGTAAAGTTTATAATCTCCCCAAAAATAGTTGATGACTTTATATCCAGAAAAAATATAAAAACCATGACATGATTGAGCGAATTATAGTGTCAACGAAATATTTCAACATATCAGGTGCCCCTAAAAAAAATTAAGGTACTGATATGACCGAGGTAAGCTTCCATCACAACCTTCCATCTGAAAGGGGTGAGCTGAGGAAATCTTTGGCACAAAATTGTGGAAATTTCGAATTTAGTATAGGAGCAAATCCGCAGGCTATATTTACATTGGAATCTAAGCAACCAAAATACTTTGTTTCCCTCTTTTAAGACATCTGTAACTAAATACAAGAAATCAATGGAGTGTTAATCAGTATGAAAATCACCATTAGGCCACAATACAGGGAACAGTGTGCCCAATCGCCGTTGAAACTAAACAACAATAAATCCAGGGAGCAATTTTATAATAATGAGACCCGGAAGATATGCCAATCATGGTGGAGGGAATGGCGATTTCGCCCGCTTTAGACCTGTTCAAATCATGCCACATTTAACACGAATACGGGGGTGTATTTTGACTGTACGCATAGGAATAAAAACACTATGAAAACTCTGAATCTGTTTTAGCGTGAAAACGACGCGACATCGCAATATGTATGCAAACATAAAATAAGATTCAAAATTTATAAAATGTATAACGACCTTGAAGAGGGATTTTGATAATAGCTGTTATAATGTTCCTACAGATGTTCCCCGTGTCTATTTGCGACTGCATAGTCTGCCGGCGTAGGTGCAGTCGGCCGGGTTGACTGCGCCATGCTACCTCAAGTTGCGACGGCCGCCTACCATACAGCTATTAATTCAGCCCACTTGCCGGAAATTGCACACGGGTAGTTTTGCTTCAGAATGCGGAAAATTACAAGCGAAAGTAGATGTCGGTTAAACAAAGGTAGATGATATAAACGTATGAGGGATAATACCTTCAAACTTTATTTGTTAAATGAGCCTTTTAATTACCGCAGTGGTATAAAACATTACAAGCTCTGACCGTTTGTCAAGCGGCCTATAATCGGGTACAACATTTCGAACCCAGAAGCGCATTCCAAAAGTAAGATCCTATAAACACCGCACCTATTTAGAGCATGATTATGAATTCTGGCGAAATATCACAACCAAATAAAACCCAAACTTTACTGAACACCCAAAACGACCGTGGTCCCCACCAGCCCAAATGCCAGAACATTTACAAAAAAGCTCAAAAAATAAAAAAAATTACCCTTAACTTGCACGACTCCGTTTTATGGTGGCAGTTTACGAAGTTTTAAGAGCTGGGTTTGATTTATAAATTACTGTAACAAGGAATTTTTCGGAACCTTCTGAACTACTATAACCAACTGAGGACCAAAGTTACCGTGTGTCAGTAGAGGTGGTAAAATAATTGAGGATGACTGGCTGCCACCATGGTATTGAATGGTATGCGAGAGATAGCGACCTACAATAACTAAACCACATGCGGAAGAGTTGCTACTCGCAGCGGAGTAAGGGAAAAATCATGAGGAACACAAATTATGATCAAATTTATGGTGGAAGTACCAATACCTTTGATTTTTCTCCATGATCCAAAATGCAGTGCCGCTTGCGAGTGGTGATATCCTGTCCCGCTGCCAAAGTGAGATCAGTCTTATGGTAGACACTTGATGCGCTGCCTCGGATGATTTTTTCTGGATATAGCTTCTGGAGGTTGCGATACTTTTCGTTGCTGTTGGAATCATCCCGCCATCCAGACTGGTGGGCAGTAAGCCTTTGATTTACCTGTAATTGTAGTTGTCTGGTACAGCAGAGTCATACTGGATATCTGGCATAATAGTTCAATGCCAATCAATGTTTGCACATTATGCTCACTGGGTTATTCCCTGCTATCACTTTAATCAAGATAAACACATGTCACATTTGTATCTATCCAGTGTCGATCCTAGTACTGGTTAATATATATAATGTCTAGCGGTTTAAATGATTCCACATGGATTTATTTCACTAAACCGGCAAATTTCAGTTCTTCTTTCGAGGTCAGAGGGTATATTCCCCACAGGATTGTTCACATGACTATGATTAGCAGATGTCTTTCTTCAAGCTTACAGTAATTGCACCAGGATATTTCCCCTCGTCCTTCAAGCATCAGGCTAGCGATATCCACTAAGTTATTTCATGATGCAGCAAATTGTAATTATTCAAGGTCAACGTTACCAATTCCAATGCCGATTATCTTCTCCACTGATTCACTTCCGAAGTTAATTTAATCACAGACCTTCGATACAGTTATTAGCGTCGTTTTGGTAAAACAGTCCACGTTTTCGCAGTGCTCGCGAATGTACAATCCTCAACACGTATTGACTTTATTTTTCCATTCATGAGAGCTGAAATCGTGCTATAATCACAATCACTTTAAAATGACTTTATCGGAGCTCTCTCTAAAACATCTGGTCTGTGTGAAAAATTAAAGTGAATTGAAAATTGGCTGGCGCGAAAATGACACCTCACGAAAAAAAACCCAGGTGCAAAACCTGTGTGAATGTTTGCAATCTTGTAAACAAAAGTCAGCGGCTAGACAGACGGTGCACCGAGCACACATAAGTTCTCAAATGAGGTGATTGAACCCTCGACATGGGGTCCAGGCCTCGCATACGCCGGCCACGGCTGTAATCGTACCGATTGCTTTGTGCGATTTATTATAACAGATTAGGTTACTAGTTAATACGGAACTTTCTTATTTAGGAAACTATTAACAAAATTCATTTGGGATAAGGTTGAAGTATATACATAACTTTATTATCCTTTCCAAAATTTAAAGTTATTAAATGTAATGGGAAATTGGATTTTTATTGATTTTATTGTTTTCTACCCTGCGATATTTAAGAAAATTATTTTAAAAATTAATACAGGATATAATGGATGCACCGATTTTCGATGATTCTTCATTATAATTTATGATAATTCAGTTGAAATGAAATTAAAAAAAAATAATTCAATAGTCACATCAAAAGCGCCATAATTTTCTAAATGTTTCGAGGCCTAAAACTCGTTTCGTTAAAATCCGCAAACATCCAAAACGAGAAAGTATAACGTAACTAGAACGCTACATGTATGAACATGAAATTTGGCACACATATTAAGCACATACTGCCGAGGGAACCATGAAGGCCCCGATTTTCAAAATGTGTTCCCAAATTCAAATTACGCCATGAAATTATTCGTTGGTTCGATTGAGGTTGCCATGGCAACGGTATTAAAAATCCGGCTTCATGGTTCACTCCGTATTTACCTCTGCATAGTCAACCCACACCCCAAGTTAGTCCCAGCAGTAGAATGTTTAGTTATTTAGTTACTTCTTAAGTGTTTAGCCACATCGGAAGAGGCTTACGTGGTTACCATGGAACCAGAGCACAATTCAGGGATTTTAAAACTTCTTGACAGGGGCTACAATATGGATCTATAAAATGTATATACCACTATTTAGGAAAATTAAGAGGAAAAATCCATTTCAAAGTTTCACTGCTTTCAGACCCCATACCCACCCCCACTTAATTGCATAATAAGAAACGACTGGACAATCTTTATCGATAAAGGTTTTAGTTTGAAAATTGGTAACTCTTATAGGAATTACCGAAGTTTCAGATCTCCTTATCAAAATGCTTTGTTTAAATTGGATAGCCCTGAAGTGGAGACATAGGCGTAATTTCCAAACTAAACTCATTCACCAACTTCACAAATGGATTACTTAAAAATCTTTAACATTTCCCTACTACATTCATGGACATTCATGTTCACATTATGCAAAATGTTGAAGAGTCAAGGTGGCCCGCGCGTTCTAAGGCGACCAGACGTAAAGGTTTAAAATCCTTGCCACTTCGCATGTGAGCTTAGTTGGGGTTTCTGGTCTCGTATGGAGCGGGGTCCGAATCATTCGGAATTAATTGTACTTAATTGCATAATAACGAACGGCTGGGACAATCCTGTTATCGATAAAGGTTTGTTTGAAATTTGACTTTCGTATAGAATTACAAATGTTCAG
>JAMKCH010052670.1:0-11255 GCA_023653785.1 Ophioderma brevispina
CATTATCCAAAGGATGCAGCAATCGGGTCAGCGCTTTCCCTTATCCCTTATTAAAACCACTCGAAGATAAACCATCGCAGCCGGGACCAGCCTCCCCAAATATCGCATGGTAAATCGAGACACCAATCGGTTATTTCTTTTCTCAGGGAAATTACAAGTAGCTGAATCTCACAGGGCTCGATCGAACGCACGCCTATACGCATGGATGAACATACACTGGAGTCGAGCGCATACCTGATTGAGTTATCTTGTCCGCTTGTACTTTATCACAGGTCAAGTTTCATCTTAGGATGACAACACATAGAATATTTTGAGCATACCACAACACAGATAATGCAAGGTCAGAGATTTTGAAATTGGGAAGCCATCCCTAACCCCTGACCTCAGCCTAGGCTGTTTTGTACTCATTATAATAAATGCATTTTAAATACTGATTCCAAATATGGTCATGAAAGAGCACCATTTGACCTTTAAAAAAAAATCTTAATATCTCTTTAGCCTTAGACCTTCTGGTCTTAGACGTTACAGTGGTCTGCAGGCACGACAGCTAACAGTCCGACAGTATTTAGTGCATACATTATTTTTCGACAACCCACAAAATTTTACAGGGAGGCTCAAAAACTAAACTATCACCCAAAACTAGCAGTGGCAGCAGAAGAAATTTTTTGAAGTTGGCTGCACGTGGTACTTTCATCTTAGAATTGTCAATACGCTTGCTATTGATTTTGCATGTAGCATGATAAGCAATTATCAATTTTCAAAAAAGTGGGAATTGCTGGGTTTTCTCCTATTAACAGTGTCTCCACCTCCCTCCCCACCCAAGGTTCCCTGCCACTGAAAACTAGGGACATTTGAGTCTCATAAGCCGCATTTTATATACAGATTTCCAGTAGGGTTGCAATTGTTTGCATATGAACACAAAAAAATAGATTTTTTAAAACTCTTGTACACAATAAAAGGCAGAAATATACCACACCGCTGGTAATACCTTTTTCTTGTTTTTCAGATAAGATATGCGCAGGGGATATACGAAGCCAACTGCTAAGCAATGTTCACACGAAAGCTATATCGCTATCGGTACATGGTGCAAGCACTTGTGAGGCTAAAACCTTCACGGCTTGCCGTACAACAATCAAAAGGGATCATGGCGCATGGCTGCAAAAACCCGAATATATAGAGTGCAAGGGTTCAGGCTTTCCTTGAAGGTTGCAGGATTTCTCTAGACCAAGACCTTTCAACAAGTTTATCCTGTATGCTTTTATCAGACTTTTTATTACATGAAAAATGACCAAACCAACAGTATTTTTAGACAATGTCCTAATTTCTGTGACACTGTTATGAGATGTTAAAACAACACCTACATTTTCTCACTCAGTCAGGAATGCTTTGATCATCAAACTGTCACCATCTACTTGTAAACCTTTTGTGCATGCCATTTTAAAGAATATCCTCGGAGCATGCCTTGAACTAATGCAATGAGAGGGTAACTAAGATCCTTTGCAGTAATGTTAAGAGTATAGATATTGGTGTTCCTCAAGGTTCAATATTAGCCCATATTATTCATCATTTTTTGTTAATTCTTACCTACTCTGTTAATACTACCTGTATTGTGTGATTAGGCAGACAACTTTTACATAACTCTTTTAATCAGTTCGTCTGATCCTAATGTGCTGCCAAGTGATCTTAATGCTACCTACAACAATATTTTGTTTGGTTTCAGTCTAACAACTTAACTTAAACATAAAAAAGACTACCCTGATGCTGTTTTGGCACTAAGCATAATCTAAGCATTTTAAAACAAACACTTTATATATATCAGACAATTGAAAGAGTTGAAAAATATTAATCCTTTAGGATACATATTGATCAATTTTACTCCATGGCATGAACATGTAATATTATCGTCAAATATCCAGCCATAGGGGTTATTTCATAGAGTGAAACACTATCTTCCCAGTAAGACTGTCAATATGCTTGCTCAAGCCCTTGTCTTTCTCTTTTTGACTACTGCAGTTCTGTTTGGTCTAATTTGAGTGTTTTTTATGTAGTAATGACCTTCAGATCCTACAAAATAGACTTTCCTCGTATCTTACTTTCCGCAGATATTAGAACTTCTGGACAAGATGTTAAAGACTGGAACTGGTTAGACTTAACTGTAGATGGGAACATCCAATTACCTTACTTAATTTCAAATGTTCAGTCACATGGCGTCCAACTTACATTTCTTCAAGTTTGTTTTCACTCCATTCTAACTCCTCAAAATGCCTAGAAGGTCAACTATAATAGTTTGGTGGTTTTCCAACTGCAACAACTTTCTTGGGGAAAAAAACCTTTCATTTAGGCCAACTTCATGGGACAAGCTTTCTCCTGATCTTCGTACCAGGTTTAATTCCATGAGTTCAAATGTAATTTAAAGTGCTATATTGTCCTATGTTTGTTACTTTATCTATCATGCCTTTGCATAAATTTGTTTCAATTTTTTTTAGTAATAGTATCTTTAACATGTTTGTGTACATATTTCATCTTGTAGATAAGTTGTAGATTATCAGGATCTCCTGGGAGATCGTCACTTGTATTGAAGGAATTTCCTGAATAATACAATAATAATAAATAAAAGGTATTAAAACTAGATAACATCCCTGTAAACTCCCTGGGTGTGTCAATTGGTGGAAAGTTGCACTTTAGCATAATTTGGGATGCATTTCATAATTCCCAATTCAACTACCCTACGATGTGAGTCCCCTTCAGAAAGTCCCTCTTTTTTAAGGAGGCACAGTATCTAACGTAATACCGCAAAATAAAGGAACGCCTATTTGGAGCGTAATTATGTAAATTGTACTTTTTAGCTTGATACACACCAAAAAGAAGTTAAATATAACCAAATTGAGGTAAAACTGATTTGTTTAATCTAGGAACTGAAAGTTATCATTAAACTATTACTACTACTACTACTACAAACCAAAGTTTTAAATCGGTTTTGACACCCCCCCGTCAACGGGGGGGTGGCCGGATTCACCTCCCATTTGCAAGCAACCGTCCTGACTTTAATGAATTCTACTAAGTCTTTCATTTACACCCTTTTACACACTAAATAGTATTTTTATTCATGATTCTATTTGCAGCCACATATCCATTGATCGGGGACTCTTATTTCTTGAAAGTCAAGCATATTTTGTGTATTTTCTTGTCAGTATCTCCAGCTGAAACTTGCCTTGCACGGTTTTCCACTCTCAGAAAGAACATATATAGTTTTATGCCACAGAATAAAACAACAAACAATTTTTAGTAAGAATCCTTACACCATGGGCGGTTTTTTCCGTGTGTGATTACCTCGACATGGGTTTGTTTTTTAATTATGAAAAAAATCACAGACATGCGTCTCATTTTCGAAAAAACCTGACCCCAAAACATTGATTAAATTATAAAAAGACCAACAAAATTTTGAAAAATGAGTATACGTATTTATTGCAAGTAAAATTATTCTTAGAGAATGGGTAGACTTTTCTATCTCCAAAAAAAATTGAGGCACTTTTTTTTCTGGAAAATTTAAATAATTTTATACTCACCCTGTGATCTTTAGTTATTTGCCGGAAAGAAAGGGAAAAGTGTGGATTACTTAATTTTTGTCTTGGCGTACGACAATTCGGTCCCTACTAAAACACGGATCACGAGTGGTCAGCGATACACTCATCATTTTATTTTAAGGATATGATCCAGACCAACAAAAATAATATTTTAACATTACTACAAAGGACTCTCGCTCCTGTTTATTACATTTGAAAAAAAAAAACAAACATAGAAATCCGATGATACGTATGAGATTAGGTTTGAGCCAAGAACCCACCCCCCATTACCCAGCATGGTCAGGGGGAAAAAATAAACTTAACTATGGGAACCCCAAGACTATTTGTACTTAGTTACAATAAATTTATAACAGATAAAAAAAATCAGCAATATTTCTTCGAATATGTAATAATTTGAATGTCTTGGATTTGGACAAATAAGACAAATATTAGGTTAAAAATATTTCATATTTGTTGCAAGCAGCGTATTATGAATTTTCCGCCCATCAAAAAATTGAAAGCTGTAATTTTTTACTTAGATTTTAATTGCCGACTATTGTTGTCTAGGCAAAAACGAAAGAAAAGAAAACAAGTTTGTTCAGTAGGCCGCTCGTATTTTGATTTTTGAGCCCATGTTTAACCGCGTTTTTTTATTTGATTTACTGCTGAGAATTTGCACTTTTTAGACATAAAATGCCTCAAAGATAGAAACTTTAATTTAAAAAAAACATGTACATGATCCCAAATTGATATTTTTTATATAACTTTGAACGACTTTGAAACCGATATACCTCTGCAACACGTCCTACCAAGACATTACGCGCAAAGGGTTGTGAGGTGCGCAAGTTGATGGAACTTTACCCTCTGTTATGTTGTGATCTCAGATGGTGGTACTTCTTGCTTGAAGGGTGTCGTGTGATTGATGTTGACAAGTGCTTCTGGTAATGTGTTCCATTCACTATCTTCTAGGGAAGAAAGAGTTCATTGTAACAGTCTTTGCGTTGCTCTTGGGCGCTGGAATGCTTTACTGTTGTTGTTATGGGGGGGTAAGTCGGGCGACTGAGAGTGAGAACTTTACGCCTTGAGTCTAGGAGGCTTAAGTTATCCCATTCAATCAGCGCAAGCTTTTTGTTTAACCCTGCTTTTCCTCTCGTAGTTTTTGCATACAAATTGCGTCGCTATGTTGTCCATCTCCATTTTATGTGTTGGAGTTCTTTGGTATGGCGGGGGTCCCATACTGTGCTTGAATATTCCAGGTGGGGCCTAACTAATGCTTTGTAAGTGTAGTGATTTAAAGTCTGACTCAGAAGAATTTTCAACAATAATGATTTTTTTGTGTAATATGAAAAAGTACACTAGATAAAGATAGTAACCTCAAATGCACAATTCCCGAAATTTGAGATGAATCGGATTTTTCATTTTTGCTGCTAAAACATTTATGTGTAGTATTACGCCCCATAGATCTGGTGTATAACAAAAATTCCGAATTCGGAATGTTTACAACGTTGTGACTTTCTATATTAGTAATTTGATTTAAGCGTAGCCATTTCACCTAGTGATTAGTATATGGCAAGCTTATGTACATGCAAAAACAACGATTTTTTGGAAATTGAGGGCGCCCCATCCTCAGGAATCTCCTGAGTCGGCCTTTAAGCTTAGAGGGACATGATTGAGAACTCTCTTGGCTTTTGAGAAGAATGGTTGACTTGGTCGTCCCATTTTAGAATCTTTTTTGATATTACTCCCCAGTATGCGTGCGACTCTGTTTTCTCTAAAGTTGTTTGACAGTTTGTATGTATGAGATTATGTCGATCTAGAATGAGGTAAGTTTAAGGGACTAATACCTAAGAGTCAAATATGATTTATAACTGGTTATGACTTGCCATTTGGTTGATTTGAGCCATTCTGGGGAAATTCCTTTAAAAAAATAAACTAAGCCGGCATTTCGCATTTAGAGGTGGGTTGGAATACATGGAAACAAACTTTGTATTTTTTTTAAAAATGTTGCCTTATGACCCTTTATATGGTGTAAGTTAAAAATATCTGCCCTCTCTAACCCTGGATCAATGTAGTTATACGTTAGAAAAGAAGAAAAAAACCAGAAGAGTCTAAAATGTGGTGACATTAGTTTAGATTGCCATAGCCTAGCTATCACTGATCAAAATAATAACAGGGTTAGCAGAACACTTAAGCCTAAACCGGTTCACACAAAAATATGGTAGGTTTTCAGAAAACCTAATACTTTTAATATCAACAATGGATATTTTTTTTTTTTTCTTTGTCACGTGCTTTGTATAACATCCCGAAAACAATCACATTTCTATTTCGCTTTATAAACAGCAATTGCCTATAGTTATTGTTTTTGTCTTAAAATTATTATTTTCATAAAATAGGTAATTTTATAATTTGAGTAATTATAATGATTATTATTTACCATTCATAAATGTGTCAAAAATATCCATAAAACTTAATTAGCTCATTTGCGTATTGATTGATTTAATTTTTTCATAAAACTTGCAACTTGCTTCATAAAAATATTATGTCATGGTAGATTAAAATTATGAACTTAAACTGTTCTCTACTCTTTTGCAAAAAAAAATTATTTTTTTCCAATTGACACGTTACACAAAATTAAGATTTTTTAGTACTAGTTTGCTGTCAGTGTTGACCTTTGAAATTATAAGCAGTCTCAAAACCAAATAAATCCATTTTTGAGTTTGAAAGTAAACCAGAACGTAGGCCAATTTACGTAGATTTTGTTTGACGCGCAGTATCAATGTTGCCAGATTTTGTTCTTGATTGGGGAATTATGTAGCTGGTGTCCCACTCCCAGCATCTCGAATTTTATCCTACTAATTTCCTTTTATTGATATTATAGGTGAGAATAACTGTAAATTAAAGGTGGAATCGTCCAAAAGAGAATGAATTGTCCTGAGGGTCGAATCGTCTTTTGATCTTGTGTGCCGATAGTCAAGGCCGAATAGGCTTGGCGTTGAATCGTTTGGGTACTTGTTATGAAATCAAGGCTCGTGATTGGCTGAAGCCGATGAGTGGATTTTATTATTGCATATTACATCATCGAAAGACCAAATAATTACCGGCATGATTTTTAACAGTTTATTCAGAGCTTTTATACAGTCTTTCTCTTAAATGTGCAACTTTTGAAATCGATGATAATTTGTTTTTTTATTTTTTAATATTATTGGTGTCAACACATAGTTCCTCGTGAATTGCACGTAAACAACGTCTTTTTCGTGCTTGTGTTATGGTCCATCTAATCTACATGGAATCACTACATAAGACACCTTGCATGGATGCCTCAAAATCTCTTGTTGCACCTTTAACAAGTACCTCAAACCAGTAAGGCAACAATCTTTTTGTTATATTAATTAGCTCATTTGCATATTTAATTTGCCCGAAATAAAAAAAAAAAAAAAAAAAAACAGATTTTCAAAATGGCTTCTAAAATAGCATGGGCTATAGCATGTTCGTAGTTGCTATGACGATTGTGACGTATTTAGCACAGTCGTAGTACACAGTTGTAATATTGTATTTAGTATGGAACTTTGACCTCGTTAAGTGCGAAAACAGCGTCCGCCTGCTCGTTCGTTTGTATTGTTGGTAATCAGCAAAAATAAGTGTGTTCGTTCCCATTCTAAAGAAATAACCGGGAACAGTCCAGAGGCCCTGTTATGAATACAAGGCTCGTGATTGGCTGAAGCCGGCATGATTTTTAACGGTTTATTCAGAGCTTTTATACAGTTTTTCTCTTAAATGTGCAACTTTTGAAATCGATGATAATTTGTTTTTTTATTTTTTAATATTATTGGTGTCAACACATCATAGTTCCTCGTGAATTGCACGTAAACAACGTCTTTTTCGTGCTTGTGTTATGGTCCATCTAATCTACATGGAATCACTACACAAGACACCTTGCATGGATGCCTCAAAATCTCTCGTTGCACCTTTAACAAGTACCTCAAACCAGTAAGGCAACAATCTTTTTGTTATATTAATTAGCTCATTTGCATATTTAATTTGCCCGAAATAAAAAAAAAAAAAAAAAAAAACAGATTTTCAAAATGGCTTCTAAAATAGCATGGGCTATAGCATGTTCGTAGTTGCTATGACGATTGTGACGTATTTAGCACAGTCGTAGTACACAGTTGTAATATTGTATTTAGTATGGAACTTTGACCTCGTTAAGTGCGAAAACAGCGTCCGCCTGCTCGTTCGTTTGTATTGTTGGTAATCAGCAAAAATAAGTGTGTTCGTTCCCATTCTAAAGAAATAACCGGGAACAGTCCAGAGGCCCTGTTATGAATACAAGGCTCGTGATTGGCTGAAGCCGGCATGATTTTTAACGGTTTATTCAGAGCTTTTATACAGTTTTTCTCTTAAATGTGCAACTTTTGAAATCGATGATAATTTGTTTTTTTATTTTTTAATATTATTGGTGTCAACACATCATAGTTCCTCGTGAATTGCACGTAAACAACGTCTTTTTCGTGCTTGTGTTATGGTCCATCTAATCTACATGGAATCACTACACAAGACACCTTGCATGGATGCCTCAAAATCTCTCGTTGCACCTTTAACAAGTACCTCAAACCAGTAAGGCAACAATCTTTTTGTTATATTAATTAGCTCATTTGCATATTTAATTTGCCCGAAATATGCCCAAAATATAATCAGGTCGAGAACTCCTCAGCCCACTTCCTTCCACCAAGTTACATCATTATACGCCATACGGAACTCCAGAAAACTTGTACACAAGCCTTGCGGGAAAATTTTCATAAATTATGCAAATTAGATACTTAATTAGCATATTTTACGCCCAAAATCTAATCAGGTCGAGAACTCGTCAACCCGCTTCTTTCCACCAAGTTACATCATTGTAGCCCTTACAGAACTCCAGATAAATCATACACAAGCAGTGAACACGGACGGCAGACAGACAGACAGACAGAAAAGTGATTACTAAGCCTCTACCGAACAAAGTTCAGGTGAGACAACAAATACAAAGATAGAGAAAGGAAAGAGAGAGAAGAAAACCAGAGACAAAGGTCCGTATGCACAAAAGAGTTAGACCGGGTCTAAAGTTAGACCTGGTCTAAGAGTAATTCTGTCCCACCAGAAAAGAACTTTTCCTTTGCGTTGACATGAAGTATTTTGCATTTATTTTGAAATTTGCACTTAAATCTTAGAAATTTGCTAGTAACTTCATAAAGAAAAACTCAATAACTGTCAATTTTGATCAAAACTAATTTTGATTTAGACCAGGTCTAACTTTAAACCTGGTCTAACTTTTTGTGCATACGGACCTAAGAGACAAAGAGAGAGAAATAAAGGGGGGGGGTGAGAGAGAAACTTGACAAATACGAGACTGAGACACAAACACAGAAATAAACTGAGAATGAGATAGAGATAAAGGAGAGACAAGATAGACTACAAATCAGACAGTGATACACTGACAAACAGAAAGACAGATCGACAGACACACAAACTGACAGGTTGACAGACAGACAGACAGAGAGACAAACTGACAGGTTGAGAGAGAGACAGGAGTCACAATAGAAGACAATATATAATCCATACCTGCAAGTTATGAAACTGTTCATCCAGCATCCAATCAAATGGCTTTTTAATCTGTGTGACCCTGTGATCAGGCCCAACATTGAGTCCCATTGCTGCCATGATACTGCATCCCAGCTGTGGTGAGATAACAAACTCACGCTCCCCTGGACCTACATTGCCCACAGAGTCTTCAATCTGGGAAATGAAACCAAACAAAATAAATAACTAAAATTTCGCCTGTTCTCATCTCTCATGCTCACTATATTCAAAGAACAAAAGCTGTGGGCCGCTGTGAGCAAAATTACCACTAAACAAGTTTTTAGCACAAAACCCCCCTCCCCCCAAAAAATTACCCCCTAAACAAGTTTTGTCTTAATTAGAACCCCATAACAAGTTATGGTCTAAATATGACCCCCCTAAACAAGTTTTGAATGAATGCCAACAATAGGCTTGATTTGGGGGTTATAACAGATCATTATGTATGTACTGTCAAAGAGCATTCTTGAGATTTCTGCCACTTTTTAGATCAGATTCAACAGATTTTAACATCAAATTTAAGAAGTTCATGATACTTTCCAATTCAGCACATCATTCTAAAGTATAATCCTACAAATAACAAGTTATACAAATCCATTGAAAAACACCACGGTGGACTAAATTGCGTGATGAAAATGCGATAATGGCGCAGAATTTTGCAGCTTGGTTTCTGGCATGCACGAACTAAATTGATTTAAAATACACCTTTTTATCTAATGTACATGTATATTGCTAAAAATGATTTGTGTATGTCATGCATCTACTCCATATCCTATTTAAAGGGATTAGCAGCGATTTGCTAATCCGAAACATAAAAAAAATCATAAAAATTCATATTTTTGTATTTTTGTTACTGGCATGGATGTGCAAACATAACCTACAAGTGGTTGGCTTGAAATCTGTGTATTAAAGACAATGCAGTACTTTTTATCTGATTCTTTAATTTCTATACGTGCGTATCTAAATTCCGACTTGCGATCTAAAAAGCCTTTCTTGGTGAATATCCCAGATTTTAAGCGTGATATTGTGCACCATGATCAATACAGTTTGACCTCAAACACAAACATTATTGATCTTTGTTTATTCTATGCTAGTGTAAACCACAATCAGCTGTTTATTGTAGATTTTGAGACGTCATCGCTGTATGTCTATTTGCGGGAGAGGGTATGACAAATTTCCTCAAATACTTCATTTTTTTCACTATTTGGTGGTTTTTTTCTACATCAAAGCAATTATATGGAATTGTACACACTTATCCCTGATTTATAAGTTAAAACAAATGCATTTCCACATTTTTCGATTCTCTCGCAATATCGCTGCTAATCCCTTTAAATGAAATGAACAAAATCACAAGCTAACAAGTAGTGTATTCCTGTATGCCCGCCCGTACATCTGTCATTCCATCATTTTTATCGACTTCGATGCTGTCAAAGTCAGCTGTTTGTATACATGATTCACACGCAAGTCTCAAATGCAAATTGTAACCACTTTTAATAACGTCCTGGCTATGGCATTCATAACGCTGTCAATACTAGCGACATGCATACATCCATGAACTGGGAGTGATGATGTGATGGTGCCTGCGAGGTTCTTTGCATTTTCAGGATGCTCTCATGGCATTGGATATCACAGACATTAAAAGTTCAAGATCACCACCAAAAATATTGCACAGCAAAGTTGTTTTTCGGAATAGGAGCGACAGCCAATGACAGTAGGTACAAAACATAATAAAAGAAATGTACCCTTAAAACATGTTTAAGCCGAAGTTAAAACTTTCATTTTTCATGAAAATTGGTATGTTTGATACCCTAAAAGTGTTGCGTGCGTGACACGCCCGACAGTAAAAAAAACTCTTTCACACGTTTTTGGGTCACAACATAGATATAGAAAACGAGATGCCGTACGCCCGTGTTGAAGAATAGGTGGCCACCGTAACCATGTTTTGAAAATTATGAATATTCATTACGGTCATCCATTCGAAACGCGCACGCGCATGCGCCGTAACCTGTTGGCCTGGAAACGGTACATCGTTCTATGCAAATGCGTGAATATATGAATAAATTGGTACACCACGCTATG
>JAMKCH010052671.1:0-10473 GCA_023653785.1 Ophioderma brevispina
GTTCCCAGCGTCTACTGGTTCATTTTTTAGTTTTGTAGGCTGTCGGTTCTATTTGGTTGATCCCCATATTGTGGTGGTTCTAGGTGTCTTCTGGTTCCATTTTATAAGGGTCCTGCATTTAATGGTTCTACTTCTTGGGTGGTACATGTGTGTAGGCTCTATTTTTGGGTGGTTCCAAGTGCTACTTTAAAATGATTTTGAACAAATGAGATTTCACTCTAACTCAATGACTACAAAACCATTTTAAATTTTTTTTTCAAACATGGGTCTGGTAGGATGCTAGACCTACACTATTTTTTTTTACATTCTATGAATATTTGGTATATAATAACCTAATTTTCATATGTTATCAAAATTAGCTTTAATGCTACCTCATGAGTTAATAACCCTGAATAAACTTCAAAATGGAGCATGCTAGACCTAGCTACCCTGATTTTTATGTTTTTTACATTTACGAATATATTGTGTATTTTAAAAATAACCTAATTTTCATTCAGTTTTAACTGAGTACATTTTCGTTCTCCTTAATACTCAGTTTCAGAAATTGAACCAAAACCTGTAAAGATTTACAATAAAACATGCCAATTTCATAAGGTTGCAAAATTCGGCAACCTTGGGGTTCTGGTTAAACTGACCCTGACCGCATTAACTTCGCGCTCCGCGTGCCTGAATCGTCTCCGCCGCTAACAAAGTTTACACACCAGTTTTTTTATTTTGCACACCCACTCACAATCCTGTCTGACGGGTGGGGGACTTGACAAGGATTGAACAGGACTAAAAAAAAAACTTCATCAGTGAATTTACGCCTTGCTATAGGTGGGGTAAGTTTCATATGAGTAGGGGATGAAATGAGTTTGTGTGATAGTATTCTTCTGGATTATGCTAAATGTTAACACTGGTGACAAAATAAAAAACTGGTCTTCCCAGGAGAGCTTCCTTCCCAAATTCCCCACTTTCTGACCATGCCTTTAGAGTGTTTACATTTTTAGCATTACATGTGCCAAAAGTAAGTTTTTTAGCAAATAACAAGTTATATGCAGAGGGAGATTGTCTTTCCTGTTTTTACACTGATGGCAGCTGCAGTGATTAAATGAAGCATCTGTCTCAATATGGCTTCTAAAATGGAAATGGGGCCGTTTGCCTGAATCCTAATTAGATCCAATAGTTGACGAACAATTATTATGCGTTGCTGATAACATGTCTCTCACCCCTCGCAATTATACCTTGTTTATTGCTTGTAATTACTTGTTTTGTACATAGATTCTGATTTGATTATGTTGCTTCCAGTAACAATTCTACAATAGTGGTAAACATGGTTATTCTGCATTGATGAATTCAATATTTCTTTCCGTCACTAATTCCAGCACCACAATTATGATTGTTTATAGTTGTAATAACTTGTTTTGTTACATTAGAGTTTGAATTTGATTATGTTGGCTTCCAGTAAAAATGCTACAATAGTGTAAACATTGTTATGTCTGCATGATTATTCATATTTCTTTCCGTCACTAATATCAGTTTCCAGCACCCCAATTTGATTGTTTATTAGTTGTAATTACTTTTTTTTTTGTACATTAGAGTTTGATTTGATTATGTTGGCTTCCAAGTAAAAATGCTACAATAGTGTAACATTGTTATGTCTGCATTGATGAATTCATATTTCTTTCCGTCACATATTTCCCGCACCACCAATTCTACAAATCCCATCCAAAGCACTGGGTGAGAAAAATTTCCGCGGATGTCCGATTGCCCCCTCAAACAAAGAACCCCACCAGCGCACGTCTTAGCTTGGTACCCTGCTAACCATATTTCTAAACTACCCCCTCATTCCGCATGCCTCTCTCTCCTGGCTCGAAACAGATGGGGCATTTTTCCTCCGGATGCTGACCCCCTGAAAAATTCAAATCAGAAAAAAAATGAATTACAGGTGCATTCTTAGGATTTTTGGTGTAATAATGCTTATTATGCCCGATACTTACGTTCATGTTTACCATACTTCCTTGCTATTAACTTTACGTTAACCAAATTAAATCAATTAATATCGGCCTGAAATTTAATGATTTAAAAAAAACATACTTTTGCATTCGTCAAGTGCATGTGCATAACTGCTTGTATTCCAGTTCTTGTGTGCTGCGTATTGACCAATTGTAATAGGTCTCAACATGAATGACAATTCATCACATTTACACACTGCAAGATGAGGATGACACTGGCAAATGGTTTAGCCTGAGAAGATGAGAAAGAAGGAGATGGCTTGATTTTGCAATCCGATTACCCAGGGTTACTATCATTCATCAGCTCTTTGTTAGGAAACTTCAAGGGGCCACTCGATTGGACCGTTGAAGTAATGTGTTAAACTGCCTCAAGCTTGGCCGTTCGGGAAGGTTTACAAACAGGAAGTAATGCCACCGCTACCCACTAAAACTATGCTTATTAATTTTCCAGCTCTAAAAGATTCTCTGCTAGGCACTGAAATTCGCGGTTTTTTTCTGATTGTATTATTTTAATGTTGGCGGAAATAAATGAGAAATCAGTGACTTTTTAACGAAAGAAACAACAAAATCGACCCGTTTTCGGTAAGCTAACATTGAATCAAAGTTTGGGGTCAATATAAAAAGATGTTTATTTTAGCCTAAGTTACAAATCCGGTATTCCTGGGAAAATATGATATGATGAATGATTAGATAAATGCATTTTCAATACATCTCACCCATACTTTTTGTGTCAGGAAGTGTCCAAAGTGCCAAAATACTTGAAAATTTGGGGCAAAGTGTTATAACTGATGCAGGCGAGTAGAGTATGTTCCGCTCTCGTACTGGAACAACCACAGTGTATAGAACATGTGCACAACCAACTTGAAAACTGGGTAATGGAATGTTTCTGGGATTAATGACAGGTGTATGCAGTGTTCTCAAGCAAGTAGTGCAAGTCTTTGTCCAATCGATTGGAATTTAAGCCGATTGAGATGAATTGGCGTGTGAACAGTTTATCTTTTGAAGTAGCAGTCGACCCCACTCCTTCTTTCTCATCTTCTCTGGGTTTTTTAGAATGCTGTGTTTGTACAAGGTACAATCTGAAATCCTGGATAATTAGGGAGGATCGCGGCTGTGCTTCCATTTTGTTCTGGGATTTAATTGGGAATATGTAAATGTTCGAAGGAAGAAATATTGAAAAAGGATAAAAGCTGGATGGAGCTGCTTGGGAAGATATAAAGAAAGAACTCTTATTGTAATAAAATATTTCTATGTCACTCAGAAGGGAAAGTATATTAATCAATGTGCCTTCCAACAATGAAGTATGGGTCAGAAAATCGGTCATTAACTAATACCTTAGCAAAACAAATACAATTTCGCCCCGAGAGCAATGAAGGGCAAATGTTGCACATCTCACTGCGAGACAAAGTAAGGTGCTCAACCATCAGAAGCAGACTGGTGTTGCAGACAATTTGAGCAGAGTTCAACATCAAAAGGGAGATGGGCTGGACATGGTTGCCAGAAGAAATGATACCCCAGCTGGACAAAGCGATTGTTAGAAAATGGCAACCAAGAATGGGAAAAAGAAGGAGAGGCAGACAGAAAAGGAGGGGGGGTGGAGAGATGACTAACACCATATATTGGCCTACATGGGCAGAGAGAGCAGAAGATAGAAAGGGTGGGGTGATCATGAGGAGGGCTACATTCAACAGTGGATGGACAAAAGCCTATGAGATAGATAGATAGAAAAGTTGAACAGAAATTTTGCAGTTCTAGCTCAGAATCTTCCATTCATCCCTACACAATCATGCGCATTCGTAGCACCTGTTGAATACTCTTGTGGGGTAGTAGGTTTCAAAATGCCAATATAATGTTACGACATTCTTACCAATCTGCACCGTTCCTTGATGAATATGCATGAGGGATTCGCAGTGAGTGATTACTGTGAGGATTTGTGACATGAATTTGAGAGTTAATAGAAAATGAGTGCCAGATTTTAAAATATGGGTGTAAATTGCCCCATAACACTTGATAGAATATTCTTACTAAAACTAATGCCCGCGTCAGTTTCAGTTGTTTTTAAATTAACTTTAATCAATGTTTCCAAGAAGTGTTTCGTGATAGGAGGGAAGACTCATTTTTGGGATGTTGAACCTTAATTTGTGAACTCACAGTTAAAAAAAAAATACTGGTTTGAAAATCTGGAACAGAATGGTGCCATGCTGTAGTGTGGGTCGGGGTAGGTGGGGTTGGGTGTCCCCGGATACAGATTCCTTGATACGTAATTAACATTGTTTTAATTAGATATATGTTTTTCAGTGTGTATAGAACCAGTTTTTTATGCTCATTTGAATCCAGTGGATGCCAGCGAGAACCTTGAGCATTTTTATAGAACCGCAAAAATCAAAAGGCCACCAAAACACCAAAACATTAATCTCTTGTTCACTCCAAAGTTGTAATTTTCAGTCTGTCTCATTAAAAACATGTTAATTGGACCAATTAACATATGATTCTGTAAACCACGTAATCAATGAATTCAATATGGCCGCAATACAATAAAGTGTATGATCGTGATTTACTTTTGACTGCAGGTGGTAATTTGGTGGCTCTATCCTGGTGTTTTGGCAGTCCAGAAATTAACTAAAACCATCAGAATATTTTTAAAAACGTGATTTATAAATCCTTCATTATTGGATCCAAGTGTCTTCCGATGGCTATAATGATTAGCTGGTGTTAACCTAGTACTGCATGTTTGTGTATATCGCTGTAAGTCAATCAGGATCACTATACACATCATTAGGTAATCCGAGGATGATGCATGTAAGATGCACATCCAGATTGGGGATCCAATATGGCTGGAAATGGCCATACTTCGCGGCGATAAATCGATCATCAATAGTCTAGAGCTTATAGTTCTTTCTTTTTGATAGGTTTCGGCATCCATTGGCGAAAATGGGCTATTGTGAATAACGACCAATGACACTTAGTGACTACTGGGATATTTGGAAGTGATAATCTGAACCTAAAAACCAACAAAATCATATCTACTTTAGCATACACCGTGAATGAATTACTGATCTTTGCTTGATTGAAATTGGCACATTATTGAAACGCTATATAGGAAGCCATCTTGCAGATATCAATCAATTTGATTATGTTATGCATTTGAAAATTGCTCTGAATGAGTTATAGGATTACACAACCAAAAAAAAATGCAGCTCTTGGCTATATGTAGTAATGAATTTTGCAAGTTGGAGCCATCTTGAATGGTTTATTGGATTTGATTGATTTTCCAAATTTTTTGAAAGCTGTCATAAATGGTTCTATTAATATGGTTATTGCTAAAGGTCATTGGTATATATATACAATTTGCCAATTCTACGTCAAAAGTAGATATCAGACAGATACCTTGCTGTATTGGCGGCCATATTGAATCCCTTAATAGGTGGTTAATGAATCATATTTTAATTGGCACAATGGGTGGTTTTTGACTTGGCCACAAAAAACATTACAACTTTTTAAGTATATTTAACAATGAGTTTTCATTGTTTTGGTGGCCATTTTTGATTTATGCGTTTTTTTCTTCGAAAAATGCTCAAGGTTTGTTCGTCCTGGCAATCCTCGGATTCATATTCAGCCGGAAACACTGGTCTAGAACCGTTAAAACATTATATATATAAACAATGTCACATTGCCCTGTAGCCTGGACTATGGGGATAGGTGATGGGTGTTCCATGAACAACATATTGGTGAATGTGTGTTACAGTTCCTGACCAGCAAAATATTTTCAAATGTGACATCAATTTACTGATACCAGGCATCAATTTACTGAATCATCCGCCTCCCCCAATCAACTCAATGGGGAGGCCAACAAACACACTCTAGCTGGGCCCCTAATCTTCAGTCTCTGATATCTGCAATCCCCATATGTGTCAGTTCCATGTCTTTGTTCTTTCATCAATCCACTACTATTGCTGTCCTATCTTATATTAAATGGATCTGAAGTGTTGTGACAGTGCCAGAGACACATCTTATGACTGAGGAAAGTCTAGAACCTACACACATTTATGGATGAACTCAACAGAGACCAAGGACTTAATGGTAATTACTGAAGAAGACACTAATGTATTTTGGCCTAGGGTAACTTGCTTAACTTGCTTAAGGTGCAACAAGAGAATTTTGAGACACTCAAATATTGTCATAAATAATTTCATATAGATTTAGACATTCGATAATTTCTTCCCTTGCATTTGGTACAGAAATGTTCTTAAAAGAGAAGAAACAATGATTATTTTGATTTGCTTAATTTCACTGTAACACATAGGCGGAATTTTGTATTTGCTCCTATACGCAATAAGTAATTAGAACATTTCTCAGCTTAATCCTTTCAGATGGGGATATTTTTGAGGGAAAGCTTTACAAAACAAACAACAACCTGGGGAAAAAATCAATCAGAACTTTTCGATTTTTAAGGGACAACCTGAATGTGAAATAATCTCTCCGTTGCAGCCAAGCACCTTTAACATTGGGCAATTTGTAACCCTTGATTGCAATTGGAGAGAGGGTTTTCCTATTTGCCAGTTAATATTAAAATATTCCCATGTGAAGGGATTAATGGTGCCATTGGCAGCCTGATTACAGCTAATAGCAGTGGTCATTAACCTCTGAGTACCTTTCATACAGCAATTCTGATTGGCTTGTTGTGTCATTAACCTCTGAGTACCTTTCATACAGCAATTCTGATTGGCTTGTTGTGTCTTATATTCATTTCAATGATCAGTAATAAACATTCTTATTTTGTAATATCAATTCTGTAAAAATTCCTCCCTTCAGTTACCACAAATGTCTGTTGTGATGTGGATAGAACAGCTTCTTAATACCTTGTTTGGTCTGAAGTATAAAGTAATATGCAACCGGATATCTAGTCACTATGAGCTAGCAAAATCTCAATTCCTTTGGCACAGTTCAGAAGCTTTCATTCACCATTGTATTTAAAAAATACACCCCTGGTTTTTTGGGTATGATATATGATACCCAGATCACACAAGGTCAGTTCATGTCAATGTACAGTGTGTCTCAAAAAAAATTGTGCTGTGATTATCAGGACTTGCGCCCTCTTTGAGATCACTCATCCGTGAAAATTTTGGTGCCATCATGTAGCTTAGTCAGTTAGCTTCTTTTCCTGCAAAAATTAGAAACTTCAATCAACACCTTATGCAAATATCGGTAGTTAAGCAAGTTCATGTCATTTCAACTCCTGCCAATGGGATTTACACAGTCAAGGAGTGAGAGGAGAAAACTTGGGCTGAACATTTTACCTATACGTCTCTAACCATAAATCGTATCGAGAGCTTCAATTAAAGTACGCATTTTATGAATCCTTATGACAAGGCAAACAATCCGAAATGCTTTTTTCTACAAAATGGAAGCATTCTTTAATTAACGTCCTATGACCTTTCATGATCCAAATTTCAGTTAAACGACCCCTATACCACTTCATCTACCCCTCCAGAATGTCCATCATGCATTTTTGTGTAAGCCAGTGTGTAAGAAATCTCTAGTATGCGTATGTCTGTCTTCCCCAACGTTGTTGCTGGTACAACTTGGGGAAAGAGGCGTCTTCACTAGGGATTACTTCACTATGGTGGAAACTCTGGCAGGGTAGCTTAAGTGAAGTAGAGGTCATACCCTCAAATCCAAATGGGCCACTTTTTTACTGGTTTCTTTGAAAAATGACCAGAATTTAAGTTTGACAAAAGTTTTCTTCTGTTGATGAAGTGTTCAAAAAGCCCAAAAAGACAATTGGGGGAGAGGGGTAGGTCTACTTGTACGCAAATATCTACACAAGCGGAGATACCCGCCCCGAAAATGTCCACTTTTAATATTTCACAAACACCCAAATAAATTCTGCGTATGGGGCTGTACGATTGGTCAACTATACCAATGCTCCAATTTTGATATAAGATTGGATCGAATAAGCCCAATTAGTCGAGCTATGAGTTGCAAAAATATTGGGCCAGACGCAGTCGAGCCCAATATTTTAAAACTTATAGCGAGACCAATTAATATCGGACATAAATCATCCAATTTTATCATTATCATGTTTTGGACCCGATATTTTCACACACTTGGACTCCTCAAAACACGATAATGCTGAAAGGCATGCCAAATAGTTTATCTTGTCGCAAGGACCCACTGTGTATAGTTTATGTAGTTTACCATTTATGGTTAGAGAGCTATAGGCTGAATGCTCAGCCCAAGTTTTCTCCCTTCACTCTTTAACTGTGTAAATCCCATTGGCAGAAGTTGAAAAGGCATGATCTTGCATAATTGCCGATATTTGCATAAGGTGTTGATGGAAGTTTCTAATTTTTGCAGGAAAAGAAGATACCTGACTATGCTACATGCTGGCAACAAAAATTCCACGGTTGAGTGATTCCAAAGAGGGCGCAAGTCCTGAGAATCACAGCACAATTTTTTGAGACACACTGTATGTACAAGTACAACCCACTGAACTGTGTCCTTGGTAGATGAGCTTATTTTAACTTATAGTGAGTGCCGCCTTAATCCGTTGCAGTGCGTTTGTGCTTTGACTCTGCATGTTCTAAAAGTCGGTACATTTGTCGTTACTCTGTATTTCAAGCTGGACAGAGTATAGAATGCTGCCATGAATGATGATTTGAATGATACTTTCGGGTAAGAGTTCAGAAATTCAGGAAATAGAATGAGTTCAGGAAATGTTTCTTAAAGCCACTATCAGCGATTTCTTCACAATGTAAACAAATCATGCCCCCTATTTTTCATCAAAGTCCATTTTTTGCACTGTTGTATTGGAAATTGTGGTAGTAAAGACCCCTGTTAGTGGCTAAGCATAACACGCCATATTTGTCAAAATATTATCATTTTTATGCTTTGTTTACTAATAAAAGTCGGAATCCGACTTTTTTAAGGCCCAGAAATAGTCGTAAATGGCATCTTCAAGACCGCTTTATAATGCCTAAGTTTCTGTTTTTCACAAAGTAATTAATTTAAGGTGTTGATATGACCTAACACTAGCAATTAAGAGACAAAATGGGCATTTTGAATTTGGAAAAAATGACTGATAGTGGCTTTAAGTAAAAAGGTGATAAAATTCTAAATATAGGTCCATTTCAGGATCCCTGTACATTAATGTGAATTTTATTGAATTGTGTCATGTCAGTACTACTGTTTTGTTGAGACACAATAGGATTTCCACTTGCAAACATATTACCACTAATTAAAACAAGGCTTTCTTCTTTCCTAGTTTAGAAAAAGTAATAATGTATAGCTTTTTAAATGCTCAATCTAGATTTAGCAGCGCTAAATATAAATGCATAATATGTTAACATTACGCATCTAGCACTGCAATATGTAAGGAATTCAGTGCTTTGTAAATACGAGTGCCATTATAATTCTTAAATAAGATAATAGTAATTAAACAGAAAAAGAAAACTAGTATTTCTCCCATTAAAATCTTTCTGACATGTTATACGCAACAAACATTTTTTAAGACTAATTGTAGAAAAAAAACCACATACAATTAAATAGGATACAAATGGGTAATTTGGTAATTATTTCTACCAGAATTCGTCTGACATCTATTAGGATACAAATGGGTAATTTGGTTAGTAGGAATGAGAATTGAACAGCTTGGCTGATGGAATTACACCATACATAGTGAAAATGCTGTAAATAAATACACCTGACCTTCAGTATCTATTTAACATCACAAGAATTGTTTTGTTATTTTTGGTAAGTATTGCACAATAATTGCTAAAATTCCAGAGCTTCAATCATAACAATACAATGTCACATGGTATAGGAAGCCATAGTCGACTGATCAGCATGCATGATCAGCAATAGGAAAAAGTGCTAGTGTTATTTGGATAGCCACAAGTGAATTATTCAGGCAGAAATGGTAATTTATCTGGGAATTGATCTATATTTTAAGGCATGAGGAATGAGGAAATTCAGTTTCACAAAAACATTTGTTTCTCCTGCCTTTTTTATCTGAAAATGTTTGCTTTTTCTTAGTTGTGGATAAAACTTATTTCCTTCCCTAATTTCTTCCAATCCTCCTGGTATAAATTACTGATTGGACCCTAAATGGATTAAGATGTGTACCAAGATGAAATATACAGTTGGCACAAAAAAAAAGTATCTTGGCATATTTTTCGATGAGTATTGTGTCAAAGTCCAATACTTTTGAAATTTTTCAAAATATACATTTTGTTGCTTTGGTCTTGCTCTTTGAGGTTTTTAACTGTATTACCTGTACAAGGTTAGAGGGAAAATGTGGCACACTATTTTCCAGAGGTACATATTAGTTATAGGCCTATTGCCTATAGCCAGTACCAAGAGAAAACAGTCTGCCCTATTTCCCTGATATATAGTTGTTTATTACACCTCACTCTGACTCTGGGGTGAGGTTGTAGGGAAATAGCACTTGTAATAGGAATCAGCCAATGAAATAGCATGA